>JANZXV010000211.1:23275370-23285948 GCA_027576455.1 Erythroxylum roigii | reverse complement strand
TAAATATAATTAAAATCTTAAATATCTTGAAAATATATAAATTTTAAATGAAATTTGATTTAAAAATTAAAATAAATTTAATTAATTACAACTTATTTGTCTTTAATTTTATGTACTATGCAATTGCTATCAATAATAAAAATATAACCGTATTGATATTAACAATTAAATATGTTTTTATTTTATTTGTAAGAAAAATATAAATTATGAATTATAACAGAAAAACTGAAGCGGCCTCTAAATTAAAAAAAAAAAACATCGCATTGGTTACCCATTTTCTAGGGTGTTGATGAAAATTGTCGTCTTATCTAGTTAATGACAAGAAACTCAGAGAAGAGAATAGCAAATGAGAAGTTGTTGTCCTGCTAACTTGAGATGAAAATGACAAACATGAAGAAAATTTTCTATTACATAAAGATACCAACAGAAATGAATGAGAAGATGGTAATGACAAGTAAGAATAATACTAAGAGGAGCTACAAACCAAAAAAAGTACATGTTTTTATGACGTGAACAAATCAACTGAAGAGATGACTCGGTATTGGAGAAGTAGCTGCCCTCATAAGCTTTTCCAAATTTTCAATTACATTATCATCTTGTCCTGTAAAAATTAAAAGACCTAGAAGGTACAAACTTAAGTAATTTATGCCTATTTCGCAGTAGATCACCTAATTGCCTTCGATTCTGTAATCATATCTTGACCAAGAGCGGATAGAGTAATTTGAGTTTGAACCTAAATTTCTTACGCATATGACATCATCTTTTTGTGCTTGTGAAGCCATTCATGGGGTTTTCATAATTTTATTCTTTACCCTTGTGTTTAAGTCTCAGTGGAAGTGTTATTTTGAGCTTCAATTGCTACTCTACTCAATACCTTCTACTGGAAATCTTTGAGGCTTGTGTTGTGAACTTTAATTCGAATATTTCCAAAATTGGATCCAACTGAATATTGTTTACATACTATCGGAAAAAAGTAAAGAAGATTATATCTACAAAATCAGCTAGTAGCCCTATGTACCGCCAAATGATTAAAAAAAGAAAAATAGAAATTTTAAGAGGTTGGTCTTCTCTATCTTGCAGTCTTGTATATGTTGTCAATAACATTCTGCAGTTAAGACATCCGGATCAGTAGCTTTATAAAAATGCAAGTACATTTGAGTACAAGAAAAGCTACCTGGTAGTGTTTGAGAAACTGGGGCCGCTTTTTCTTGTAGGTTGGGGTAAGGAGATCACGTTCTATGTCAAACGGTACAGGATCAAGGTGTACAGCCTTAACAAACTCAAAACCTTTCAACTGCCAATAGTAATCGTTAGGATTAGAGAAGTAACTATTTTAGGGAGTAATAAAAACATCTTTTAATGATTCAGAGGAACAGCCAACCTTCTTTTCTTTTCCAATCTTTGTAAGCTCTCCCAGTATGTGTTCCTTGGCCTTTGGATTTTCACAAATAGATCTAAAGTCTCCGGCCACTCCATTTTCCTGAGACCAACGTTCAAGTGCTTGCTGGTTTGGGTTCACAACCGCAACCAGGAAAGATTCAAAGCTGTTACCGTAAACCCATATCTGAAACATCAAAGAGTTTTGTTCAATCAAATAGAACAAGGAAATACTAACATCTGAAGCAAACCCGTCATCATTCTAGGAAAAAAAAAAGGTAATATGCAATGGATCCAATAAAATAAATTACCAATTAAACACAATTACAACTTGATATATCTACAAAAACCATGCCATTTATGGAGAATAAGAAAAAAGAGACACTACTTGGTACATATGTAGCTACGCTAACCTCATTATTGCAAACTAAAACATCTCAATGTTACTAATATGATACATGATATTAGGTCCACCTGGGCCAGCAATTCTTCTATTGAGTCCGAAAGCATGAGAGAATTGAACCAGAAACGTTAAAAAGTCAGTTGGTAAATCACCACATATCAATTTTAAACTAAGTATTTGAGTTCTCATCACATTAAACAACACACGAATGAAATAGAGGTCCATCCCCTTTATGTTAAGTTAAAAATCATTATTTTATTTTTGTACAAGGTTAAGTCAAGATTATGCCAAAATTTACATTAGTCATACCACAGAAAGCCAACACCGAGAGAAGATGATGATGCTGATGACGACAATAGGGAATAATTTTTTTACAAAGCATCATAACGACATACCGAGTCAATATCAGATACGAGACCATAAATGTTCTCCAAGTTCTCAACTGCAACATATTCTCCTTGGGAAAGTTTAAATATGTTCTTTTTACGATCAATGACTTTCATGCTTCCATCTGGTTGCCATTCTCCAATATCCCCTGGAGCAAACATGAAAATATTACATGGTGAGTTGAGAACAAACCAACAACGAAAAAGTAGATTACTTTAGCAAGAATAGTATGGTCAAACCTGTGTGGAACCAGCCATCAATGAGGACCTCTTTTGTGAGGTCCTCACGTTTGTAGTAACCTGAGAACAGGGTACTTCCCTTTATACAAATTTCTCCACGTGGTTTGCTTGCGAGGGCATCATAGTTCATTTCAGGAACAGATTCTAAGCAAATGTCCACATTTGGTAAAGGAGGGCCTACAGTACCAAGCATTGAAAATTCATTTGGCAGAGAGACAAAGGTGCCTGCACAGGTTTCTGTCAGTCCTGCATCACCACAAGCATAATTGTTTTAACCCTGGCAGCAATCAAATGTCAGAGAAAATTATGGCGCTTATATTGTAGTATGCATTTGGACTGTATACCATATCCCTGAAGTACATGGGCACAAGACACCACCCGCAAGAATGCTTCGACATGGGTGGCAAGAGGTGCTGCTCCGGATAGAATAAGCCTTACATTTCCTCCTAATCCTTGCCTTATCTGAGAATGAGGCAAAGCGGATGAGATCTCAAAAGAGAAGCACAATTTCCTTGCATCAAATAACCTGTTTTAACAAGGGAAAGAACAATGATCACCTTGCTAAAAACAACTTTGTCAGACAGTGGAGATGCCTCACAATGTATCCTTCCTTTCTTCATAGACTTTAATTTGCTGTGATAATTATTCATGTAAAGTTGGAATTTGATTCCAAAGTCCAAGCACGATTTGAACAGTAATAACAGCAAATCATTAAGGCACCAATCAAAAATTTATAGTCAGAAAATACTAATTCAAATTCATACCTGCAAGCAAGCAATATATTCCTTTGCTAACATGGTTGTAAAAAGTTACAGGTAAGATATGACTATTTTGCTTTTAAGTTTATTCTTTCAAAATCACCATAAAAGAGCAAATATGAATGCTGTTATAGATCATTTACACCTAAATTGTTCAAAACCATCCATCAAACTTACTGTGCGTATGCCACATTGAACAATGTCTTCTTTAACATACCCCCTTCAGAAATCTTCTGCATCAAGCCTGCAAATGTGCATGGAGTGGAAGACAATTGGTCCATCTCAATTTGTGGACTACATATAGAGCGAGTAAAATAACATAGAAACAATTAACTTCGACATACTAAATGCTTGAATGAATTAGATGAAATTAAAGATGCACGAAGTATAATAGCACTGTCATCCTTGGCAATCCTATATGCCAAGTTGGATGGTGTTAAGCCCCTAAACTAGTATTAATATCCCAGAGAAGTACTCCAATCTCAATCAGCAAAATGTTTAGTAACTCAAACATAAAAACCAAAGAGTAGTGGTGGCTGATTCATCAGTAAAAAGAAGCAAAGTAAAGAGAGTATGATGCTCTCTCAATTCAGTTCATACTTTACCAACTGGACAGGGGGCTATTGAAGTGATCAACCAACAAGGCAGAAGGCATAATAGTACCATCGTAAGGTTTAGTTTCGTTAATATGTAGAGAACAGCAATGATAAAAGTTTAGAGAGAATCTAGGTCAAGATTTTACTTGAATGTATTCTATCCAATACGCGTGGCACAGCACAGAAAACAGTTGGTTTTAGCTCCCCGATATCTTCAAGCAAAAGTTTTACATCCTGCAAACATGTTACAGATAGCTATATAACTCACTGCAAAACAACCATGGTGACCATCCATTGCAGAATTTATATAGACCCAATCTCACAATGATGGTTACCATTAGTCCTCTAGAGGGAGAGAGTCAGACAGTGATAATGCTTACCCCTCGCCAAAACCCTATGGAGGCACCTTGTGATATAAAGAATTCCTCAATTACACGATCGAATATATGAGCAAGAGGTAGATATGACAGATAGACATCCTTTGGAGTCAACTGCAAGATTGACAGATTACGATTAAGTAAGCTTGGCAAATCACTCTTAAAAGCAGCTGGGAGAAGATTAAACAATTTGACTGGCTAACAAATGCACTATATTGACAATTCAACTCAGTTTCTCAAAATGAGTATGATTTACTGAGTGTTGATCCACAAAACCAAGGCTACAAAAGAAGAAGAAAATCACCTTTTCATTGACATTTTCCAGCAGTGCTTTAACACCAGATACAATAGTAACAATGCTATCATTGGAGATCATTACTCCCTTGGGATCTCCGGTTGTTCCACTAGTATACATAATTGTACAGATATCACTTTTCTTTTTCTCTGGGAGATCATAGTGTTTATCCTCCCCCTGTAACAAACAAGAAATGGTCATTATTTTCACTCGGTATGAATTAGGAACATTGACCGTACAAAACTGGGTAAAGCTAAAAGCCATAGCAGTTTCCCCTATGTTAGTGAATGAGAATAAACAATACAGAAGCACATTACAGATCTTAAATGGGACAGAATTTGATCCACACCTCATCTCTATCCCAATCTCAACATTGTCCTGCTTATATGAGAGATATTACTCAAGAGAATCAAGATAGATTCATACCATGTGCAGCAGAGAAATAAAAACAGACAAGGAAAAACATGAAGCTAAGACAAAGATTCAGTTATAGGGCACAGACGCAGGCAAGATAGACGTCTAAGGGTCAAAATTTGAAGTCAGTTTTAACTTTGGTTTGCAATTAAATAAACAGCTCATTAACAAATCGAAGGATAGATATCAAATAATACCATACGAGTAATAAAAACTATTTACAATCAAAAGGTACATTAAGTTGACAATCTTATCCCAAGAAACCAAGTGATCTGTTATCAGTTATGCAATTAGCTTGTCAAATACAAACCAAACGTCCCTTTTTCTTCTAATTTGGGTATACATAGTAGAGTGTGCAAAATTTCAGAAAAGCACAACCAAGAAGAATGGCTGATTTTGTTATCTTCTGGAAAAAGAAGCAGAAAATTGTTTGGCTGAACCAGTTCAATCAGGATATTGAGCATAAACCATTTTAGATTCTTCCCCTCAGCAGACAAGGCCTCCATCTCCAGCCTTGGATCCCCCGTTGATCCAGTGGATCAGGCCTTAAAGCACTACCAAGATCAGAATAAAATCCTAAAGTCCATAATTAAGAATGAATTGCATCACATTCATAGTGCTCCAAGTATTCCTTATGTCACATTATGCTGCTATAAATGCAATAACATAACCTCAAGTTAAGTAACATACTAGCATACCAGTTTTAAAAACTCGTCCCAAGAGTATACTTCCAAACCAAACTTCTCAATCTCTTCCCTTTGTTCTGAAGTGACCTTGCCGAAGCTCACAATTCCTGCATGGTAAATTGAACACAATCATTTCTCGAAAACAGTTGAGAAGGAAAACAAATCCTTAAGAGAACTGCTTACTTTTCAAGTATTGTGTTGAGTTGGGAAATGTTTTCACCAGCTGGTAGAGCAGGAAAGATCAACAAAGGATGTTAGCACATAAAAATGAAGTTCCTAATCACAACCAGCAAACCATAAAGAGAATTTATTCAATGTCAAGTCAAAAGAAAAATAACAAAAATAAAAAAATAAAACAGAACACAATGTCAAGGATTATTGCTAATTATTGATTCCAAGTCTGGCATGATGTCACATGAATTTGCGGCCAATTTGAGAGAGTTGAAATATATTACCAAAACTTTTTGGCACGAACTGAATCCAAATTTAAATAGCTTCTCTTAAACGTAAGTTTTGGTAAGATATACCTCTGAAATCTTTTTTGCTTCCGAGAAAGCAATTGAGACCTCCGAATGGCATATAATGTACTCCACTGCTCCAGCACCTAATAGTGTATGGATTCAAGAGTGTACAAAATTTCAAGTCACAACGCATGCCCACAAGTTTCAGTTCAAGATTTGCACATGAAATAACAGTAACTATGTTTCAATAGGAAATCACTGTGCACGAATTGATGCATGCTTGGAACTGAGAATCAGACAGCAACATGCTTGCATAATCAACAGGCAACCAGAAGTCCATACCTAAAGTATCATATAAAGGAACACAGTAGAGCCCATGAGCGTTGCATGCCTGCATCAGTAACACACAAGAATATAAACTGGATGATAAATTTGACATTGATAAAGGAAATAAAATCTATTTTTCCTTCCTGTTTCCTTACCAGCCTCAATCAAAAAGGCAAGGCAAAGTAAATTAATAGACTGAAAAAGCACAAATCTAAAGAAATTAGACAATTAATACTATTAGTGAAGAAATATGAATCAGCAATTGAGATGTTTCGTCGCCTATCCTGACATTTGAAGTGTCACATTTCAAGGGCCATCTGAAGCGATGTCTACTCGGATTCATAGCTGAGAATTTCCTAAAATGCCACAATCAGATTCTTTGATGAACAGAGTTTCATCTCTAGAAAGGTTTAGACATAAAGAGTTGCTCGGCCAAGTTTGCTCTTCACATAAGAGGAAAATATCTCAGTTCCATTGAACAATACTAGTAACGATGATGACAACAAATTCTTTTGCAAACAATAATAAAAATAATCAATATTTAATAGAATTTACCTCCATGCTTATAATCCACTCGGGGCAGTTGGCACCGTAAATACCACACTTCTCTCCCTACAGATCATGAAGAGACCAAACAGATCAGTTACACAAATTTAGCTTTGAAGTACAGAACTCCTAACAAGAAAGATAGAGCTTTACCGGTTCAACACCGCAGGTGCGAATTGAATTCCCAACTTTAATTACTATGTCATACACCTCCTTGTAAGTTTGCCATTCATATTTACCAGCCTGAAAAGAAAGTCAGGTACAAGCTTTAGCAGTGAAAAGAAGCACTGTTTCTTTTTAATGAAAATAACACCGATAGTACCTTCCCATTCACGATCGCGCGGTGACCAAGCATTCGACTGTTGGGAAATTTCTCTACACTCGCTCTGTAGAACAAAAACCAATGCAAATCAATATCGTGTATCATATAGGAGAGACGCTGCAAAACATATTGTACAAGCTTAATGGAGCAAAAAACAGATGTTTTTTCACCAGAAAAGAAAATTTGTTTTACGATGATTCCAAGTAGTAACAGAGCTAGAAATCCTGAAAAGGAAAAACTGTGGCACTAAGCAAGCAAAAGACCATTGAACTTTTGTGATAAAGAATAACAAGAACGGTAAATGTTAGAGCTCTTCAAAATCAATCAGACTGAACTAATTATGTCGATTCATAGAGGAGAAAATCCTACGGGATATGTTAATGAACAACTAAAGTCAAAAAGAAGAAAAGTTTCCCAAGAAACCAAAACAAAAACAAACCGGAATATATCCCAGCAAGAATCCATCCCAGGAAGAAGAGGAGCAAATCCATCCTTAGCAAAAACACTTCGATAAACAGGCCCCACCGAAGGCTTCCCATCAACAGCCTCCTTCGCGTTCTCCATCTGTATCAAGTACTTCATTGGAGCCATTCCGTTTCTTTCCCTTCACACACCCTCTGCCGTGCTCTATATGTACGTGCCTTTGTAACAGAATACAGAGAGCACAGATATGTAGAGGTGTAGGTGTAGAGTGGGGATAAATAAGAATGTGGCACTCGAGATCGTCGGATTTAAAGGGCAATACAAAGAGATGGTACGAACGAGATGTACAGAGGTGTCAGTGAAATATAATGATGGGAAAAGAAGAGATTTGCACACATCCGCAAAAGTTTATAAATGGGATTCTTCTGTTCTCATTGTAGTTTTTGGTTGTTCAGTTTGCGGTGTAGTTTGTTAAAAGGTGGCGGAGCAATTTCCGAGTCAAAAACGGGGAGAAAGAGGATAGGATAGGATTAGAACCACCTGCGTCAACTGCTCACTCTCTCTTTCTTTTCTCACTTCGCAGGTATTCATCGGTGACTTTTTACCGAATTGTCTCACGTGATTGCGTCAATGAGATGTAATGATAACTAGAACAGAAGATATTCTGATCCCTCAAATGACACCGTGATCGTACCTAGTCATTAGTTTTGGGTTCTGACGTCTGTCAGGTGTCTGTATCCTTTAACTACTATCAGTTAACCATATGTTATCATATATTTCAAAGGACTGTATCATTTACATCCAACAATATATAAATTCTAAGCCACAAGAAGTCAAAGGAAGGATTGGAGCTGGGACTGGGACTGGGATAGCAAGAAAATGACGGACGATAACAAATTACAATATTTTCTGCCATTTGAGTCTCTACCATTCAGGCACATAGTGACACTCTTTCTGTTAGTTGACATCTTCTTCTCTATAACGGCAGCTAATTGGATCACACATATTGTATTATCTCTCAATCCCAACTGAAAGTCATTAGTTAGGCATTGCATTTGGTTATACAAAAAGAGATTTATAAATCCCATAAGATCTAAACAGTAAGATTGAGAGACAGCTTAGCAATGTTATTTTTTTCTCCAAGAATCAAATATTGAAGTTAAAGTCAACTCTTCACTTAGATAAAATGAGATTACAAATAGAAAATTTACTGTTGCTATGTAACCTCGTTTAATTGGTGTAATACTAATTAATAAGAATGCGTCGCACATATTAAGCACTTTTAGCAAGCAGTACGCCTCGGGGACAAATTCTGTATCTTGTCTTCCTACTACATTTTTTTGTCTTTCTTTCTTTTGTTTCACACTTATATGAAAGAAAAAACCGATAGGGTGCTGGGTTAACTAGTTTAGAAAAATATAAATTGGTAATATATTGTTATTGAATTAACATTATTTTTATATGAAAGAACTGCCCGCACGGGTGTAGTTCGGTTGGTCTTCCAGCAGGGTTAGTTGGAGCAAGGTCCTAGGTTCGAATCCTGAAAACAGGTGGAAAGGGCCGCTCTACTGGTGGGTTGACCGAGTAGATACCGTGATTTACTCCCTCATCTTGTGGTCGGGCCCGTGAGTGGGGGCAGCTAGGCTGGCTGATTCCACCTTTTGGAGCAAGGAATAAAAGTCATTCCCTTGTTAGGTGCAAGTGTTATGGCCATGACAGATCGTGTCACGACCATGATATTTCTTTTTGTTAGTAATTAAATATAATTAATTAATTAAAATATAATTGTCATGGACATTTGTCACGTTTGTTACACTTCTTTTTTTAACAATTAAATATAATTAATTAAAATCTAATTAATTATTTGTTTTTCTTTTTTAGTAATTAAATATAATTTATTAAAATTTATTGTAAACTAAATTTTTAATAAATTTTAATTTTTTTAGCAAAATAATATTATGATTAAACTGTATGTTGAAGACATTATTCGGCTAATGATATGTTGATGCAAGCAAATGCTAGAGCAATTTTTCTTGGAGAGTTGTTGGAAAAGAAATACCATAATATACTTAATTTTAAACTTTCTATTGTCATAAATGGGTACATAATTAAATATAATTAATTAAAATATATTAAAATTTGATGTAAAATAAAAATGTAACAAAATTTTTATTTCTTAAAATTTTTAACAAACCAATAAGTATTAATGGTAATGATAATTATTCCTTCGTCCTAATCAACTATCATAATTATAATAATTATATTCATTGTCATTATTCACAATTTTCATTATCATTTTCATCATCATTGTCTCGAGCCAAGCAGCCCCTGAATATGGTAAGCTGAATAGAGACACAACTAACCAATTTAAGCTAAAGTTAGAATTGGACTCTTAGAAAGTAGGAGCTATTGTTGGCTCTTCCATTTATGGGCTCCGACTCTACTATGTGTCTTCTATTGTAACCACCAACGTTACGTTTTATGTAACTTGTAAAGAGAGACGAGATGGAGAAAAGTTATAAAATTTAATTATTAATTAATTCCTTTAAAATGAGTTGTTTTAAAATATTGAAATAGAGAATTGATATTAACAAGTTTCTGTTTAAATTTAATTAAAAGTTTAAAAATTTTAAATTTTGAATATATTAAATAAATTATATTAATTATTATTATTACTATATAAATTAAGTCATTTGAATAATTATATGACAAACTAATAGCTTAAAGTTAAGCAATATATTTGATTCTATTTGTTAGTAGTGTGCCCTAGGTCAATGGACATTTGTAACTTTTGTACTAACATTATGGCTTATTCATAATATATTATGAGGTATTCTTTTATATATGCATGTATATCGTTTACGTAATGTGATTTACGTTCCATGAATAGTATTAGGCTTATCTCATCAAGTATGTGATTTAATAGGAAAACCATAAACATTATAATACTATCTAAACTGTCCCTGG
>JANZXV010000211.1:23194202-23210145 GCA_027576455.1 Erythroxylum roigii | reverse complement strand
TGGGTTCATCAGAGTGGGTTACATGATCTGGGGTTCCAGGGCTCGAAATTCACTTGGCGTCGGGGCCTTATCCAAGCTCGTTTGGACCTGGTGTTTGGATCGACTTCTTGGCTCCATGCTTTTTCCCCAGATTACCAATCAACATTTACCTTTTTCTGGGCTCTGACAATCGTCCTTTGTTAGTTCGTTTAATCTCCCCCTACCCCTGTCCCGCGGTCTCCCGGCTTTCGTTTCCAAAATGCTTGGCTTACTCATCCGGGTTTCAGTGAGGTGGTTTCTAATCATTGGCTTCCGGCTGCTACGACTTTCAGCAATTCTCTTCATCATTTCGCAACGCACCTTACGCGTTGGAATCATGATGTTTTTGGCCATATTTTCCATCGCAAAAAACGGTTGCTTGCTCGGTTAAACGGGATTCAACATGTTATTTAGACTGACTGGGCGGCCGAGCTCTCTGATTTAGAGCACCGCTTGCGTACTGAGCTCATGCAAGTGCTGACTGAGGAAGAGCTCTATTGGTATCAACGAGCCAAATGTGATTGGCTGTCGAAGGGCGACCGTAACACCAAATTTTATCATACTGTTACGCTCGCAAAGCGGAGGAAATTGAGAATTGATTGCTTTTTTGACGCCACTGGAGCTCCCGTGTCGGGATCTGATAGTCTTCGAGATCTAGCACGGAATTTCTTTCTCCACTTATATACTCCTACCAATGGGGGGATTCTCCCTTTCCCTATCTCTGGAGGATTTCCTAGGCTTCCTGTAGACCAGCTTCATGATCTTGAGTGCCCCTTCCATGCTACAGAAATCCGGACGACTGTTTTTGCTATCAACCCCAACAAAGCCGTGGGCATTGACGGTTTTAATGCCCTTTTCTTCCAACACCAATGAGATACGGTAGGTCCTTCTGTGGTTACCCTAATTCACAATATTTTCCGCATGGATCATTGGGAACAGGATTTGAACCGCACTATCCTCATTTTACTTCCTAAGATTTCGGTTCCTACGCGTATGACTCAGTTTCGGCTCATAAGCCTCTGTATTGTGTTATATAAAGTGATCGATAAACTTATTGTTAATCGGTTGAAACCTCACATGGACTATCTGGTCAAGGAGAATCAATGTAGTTTCATTCCAGGCCAGCAGATTACCGACAATATCATCATTGCCCAGGAAGTGATCCATTCGATGAGGAAGAAACGAGGACCCCACGGGTACCTTGCTCTGAAAGTTGATCTCGAGAAAGCATATGATAGGATGCATTGGGATTTCCTTCGGGATACTTTAACTGACATTGGGCTTCCAAGTCCTCTCATTCGGGTCATAATGAAGTGTGTCACAACTGTGTCCTTCCAAATAGCTTGGCAAGGCACTCTGTCTGACCCGTTTAAGCCTTCTCAAGGCCTTCGTCAAGGTGATCCGCTTTCGCCCTACCTTTTTGTGCTTTGTATGGAACGGCTGGGGCAATTAATCTCTCAATCTGTTCAACAAGGTCAGTGGAAACCTATTTGTTTAAGCTCTTCGGGTCCTCCCTTATCGCACTTATTTTTTGCGGATGACCTTGTCCTTTTTGGAGAAGCTACTGAGGTGCAAACGCAGGTCATCTCTCGGACTCTGGACACTTTTTGCAGGGCTTCAGGGCAAAGCATTAATTTCACGAAAACCCGGATATTTTTCTCCTCGAACGTCTCTCGCACTACCGCTCGTCGTCTTAGCCAGGGCTTACAGGTTACCTCCACAACCAACCTTGGGAAATACTTAGGCGTCCCGTTGATTCATGAGCGAACAACGCGAAATACCTATCAGTATATTTTGGATAAAGCCCAACAAAAGCTGACTGGTTGGAATGCTCGCCTGTTATCTCTTGCAGGTCGAGTTACCCTCACTCAATCTATTATCTCGTCCCTGCCTATTTTTACGATGCAAACGGTGCGCCTTCCTCGCCACCTGTGCGACGACTTGGAAAAAATAATGTGGGATTTCATTTGGGGGTCTCAGGGTGGCCAAAAGAAAATCCATCTGGTTAATTAGGCGGAAGTTTGTACTCCCAAGAAAGTAGGGGGTTTAGGGCTCAAACGCATTCGTTCTATGAACGATGCTCTCCTTACTAAACTCGACTGGGCCTTTCTTACTAAACCTCAGGCTTTATGGGTCCAGGTTCTGAGAGCTAAGTACCGGGTCGACACCCTACATCTCCCTCGGACGATTGCTAGGCACGACACTTCGGCTATTTGGAGGGGGCTCACAGCGATTTGGCATATTGTGCATTAAGGTGCTACTTGGAACCTCGGTAATGGTCGCCGCATTTCTTTCTGGTTTGACAACTGGCTTGACGACTGGGGTCCTCTCTATTTATTGGCTCATACAGAAATTCCGGATACTATTTTGCATGCTACTATTTCTGATTTTCGGGATGAGAGAGGCAACTGGGCTTGGCATACATTTCAACAGTATCTCCCAGCCACTATGTGTTTGGCTATTGCTTCCGCCCAGTCTCCCAACAACGACCAAGCGGAGGATCAATTGGTCTGGGGCTCAACCGCCAATCGGAGGTTCACCGTAGCGCCTGCTTACGATCTTATTGAGTCTATTACCACTGAGGATTTTAACAGTGATTGGGAGGACATCTGGAAGTGGGCGGGGCCTCAGCGCATCCATTCATTTCTTTGGCTCGTGGCTAAAGGGAATTGTTAACCAACAAACAACGGGTGACCCGTCATCTGACAATGGAGAATGGTTGTCATTTCTGTGGCCAAGAGGAATCTATTCTACATGCTTTACGAGATTGCCCTCGGGTGCATTCCTTCTGGCACAAATTTCCTCCGGCCATGGTTGGTGGGGATTTCTTCAGCCACGCGGAGGGCAGCTGGCTCCGGACCAACCTTAGACATCAAGTTACTATCCATCTGGCAGCGTGGCCTACTTTTTTTTGCCGTCTCCTGTTGGTTTCTCTAGAAATGGCGTAACAGCAGCATCTTTGAACCGGGCTTTGTTTGGCCTCTCGACGGTATAAAAGTTATCATGGATTACACCCTTTGGATTACCAGAGCCAGTGAGATGGAACATCGCGTCTTTCCGTCTCAAGGGCTTCCATTGGGTTCTTTAGTAGGGTGGGATAAATCCATTGTCGGCTGGGTTAAACTTAATACTGATGGTACCGTGAACCCGAAGTCCAATATTGCTTCAGTCGACGGCGTTATCAGGAATTCCCGGGGGCATTGGTGTGTTGGCTTCTTAAAAAATATCGACATTGGTGAACCCCTGGTAGCAGAACTCTGGGGGGTGTATTATGGTCTCATTGTGGCTTGGGATATGGGCTATCGGCGTGTTCTAGTGGAGGTGGATTCGTTAGAGGTAATCAATATTCTCTCCACTTCACATAGTCTTTTGACTAGGCTCTGGTTTTTGGTGACAGGTATATGAGACTTGCTCCTTCGAGACTGGGAGGTGCAACTTCAGCATACCCACCGTGAAGGCAATCACTGTGCGGATCACGTGGCGTACTTAGCTTCCTTCGCTGCGCAGGGGCTCCATACCCTTCAAGAGCCACCCCCAAGCATTTTGGAGGCTCTGTCCCGCGACTGTGTTGGCGTTCTCTATCCTCGGACCCTTCATAGGGGTTTAAGCACTATGCATTAGTCGTTTCGTTTGTTTTCTTTCCTTATAACCAAAAAAAAAAGTTTGATGGATATCTATCAAATAACGCTCAATGATCTAACACTAACCCCTCTTGTTTAAACTCTTTCGGGTCACCAATAGGATCCTCGAATATGTCCTCATCGAATCTCTGCCTCAATATGGTTAAAAGTTCTTCCCACCTCCTTTCTTCTGATTTCTTATCATGAGCTAGTACCACTCTTGCGTTACGCCTTCCAAATGTGGAAGCTACTCCCTTCTTCAGTTCTTCGGGTGTGTGGTCCATCATGAAGAATTGTTCGCATCGGTAGCTCCGTCTCTTTACACTTCCGTCAAATGTAGGAAAGTCAATTTTGTTGAATCTTGTCGGAACAGTGTAATGACCACTTTCTCTCAAGTTTCTCATCATAACTTCAGTATCCTCAATTCCATCTTCTGCATGAGTTGTTGGAACATTGATTTAATATCATTGATCTCCTTTTCATTCCTTATTTGGGCTTCCAGTAGATCCTTCGTGCCTTCTTCAAGGCATCGTACCTTCGCTCCTCTCATATTTTCTCCCATCGATTGTTGTCAAGGGTCGTCTGCTCTGATACCAAATGTTTTGTTATATTTAACTCAATCGTGCAATTTCTAAGCAATGTACTTAGAATAACAATTTCGTAACACCATGTATCCACAATTGAATGTTCAATGTTAAAAGAACAGATACAAAAATTTGAAAGTGACGTCTGAAATGTTGAAAGTTAATGCCAGATCTTTACATACGGAATTTACTAGTTCCTGGAACGGCCGGAACCATATATATGGCATACGTTATGACAGAAGATACAGCAACCGTAGACGGCAAGATGCTTAAATCAATTTGAATTCTTTTCAGGCACGGTTTCGAGTATAACAGACTTCGGATTCTTCCCTGGAGGACCCTTTTCCCTACGTTCAAGCTCTTCCAGCCGGAATGTTATTAACCGATCCCAGTTTCCTCCTTCGAAGAGCACTCCTGCTTTTCCATCGGTGATTCTCTGAACAATCCCACAATACATATAATATGGGCTGTTGGGATTCTTCACAATGGCTATCATGCCAGGCAGTAATAGTGGTAGTTCCGGGGCTTTTGGCTTCTTTGAGGCAGTGAGCACCACCATACTATCTGTATCAGCAACAGACTGTTTCTTAGGAGGTGGATTTTCCCCTACAAACTTTTGCAATCCCTTTTCTCCACCGGGGAATCCCCCAGTTAGCCCCATCAGCTCCTTCTCAAAAGCATTTTCTGGGACACTAACTGTTGCTGACGCATCCGGGCTTTCTGTATTTGCTTCTCTAGCTGACGATTGTTCTACAACATTCCTCTTCAACTCTTGCTGCAGACCCTGTTCTCCATTGCAGAGTCCTCTGCCTCCTAGGATCTCAAAGATGTCAAATTTGGCACTCTGTAGCTTCAATCTGGACTCTTTGGATATCAAAGTGAGGGATTTATGTGGACGGTTGGGGAGGTTTGTTAGGCCAAGAAATTGGGATCTAGGCAAAGTGCCTTGAAGGGTTTGGAGAGAGATGGAGGAAGCCATGGTGCTGCAGAAACCCGAGTCTCTGGAGGCAAATTCTCTACTTCTGACCACAGATTGGATCTTTTGTTTGGATAATCTTATCTTTCACAATTTTATATCACTGTTTTTTGTCAGGTGTCCGTGTCACCAACGAAGTTATCAGCTCGGTCTTCGTAATTTTCACATTGTTCAGCTTGCGTGAAACAACATTTCCCTGTTTCCTTCTAACGAAGCTAAATCAGTATCCGACGAGGGCCTGAGAGAAAAGATCCGTCTTTTCCTAAAGCAGATCAATCCTCAATTCGACGATTCAATAGAACATTCCTTTTATACCCAAAAAAAAAAAAATTTAGAGAGCCTATTCTTAAGTAAATAAAAGCTGAAATCTAATCTTCGTTATGTATGTTGTACAACAGGCAAATACGCATCAAATACATGTGTGAAATATGAAAGTGGATAAGAGCCAATTTTACTTTAAAGGGATTAATGACAATTTTAATATTTAGAAATTAGAATTGATTGCAATTCATTTAAAATTTTGGTAATTAAAATTTTTAATATTGTATGAAATTTATAATTTGAGTATGAAGGGTGCTAGTTTAAATAAATATGTTATTTATTCAATTAAAATTATTTAATAAATATATTTAAAATTTGTTTAAAATACATAAATTTTTAAAAATAAAAATAAAAATTACAGTAAAAAGATATAGGTGGAACCAAAGGTTGATTAATATATATTCAAGGGGAGGCAAAAATTGCTGCAGGGTCTGTTTTCGGGAATCAGATCCTCTGTCCAGTTTTACTCTGTCTTATGGAATCTTAACCATTTATTTTGCAGGATCCATCCGTGCCTCATGCGAGTCTCATATAAATAAATGACTGAAATTTATTGAACACAATAAAATACCATAATATTGGACAAAAAATCTAGACTCATGTTTTCGGGCCGTTGCTATTATGATTTTAGATTGGAACCGAATCGACCACTAAGACTTTTTCTTTTTATTTTTCCTTTAAAGAAAATAACTGATATACCTACCGTTCAATATGCCGTGTGCATTTTCATGGGGTCAAGCCACTTTCCGTGAACTAAAGAAGTACTTCGACGAGCTTCCCATCGTTTCTCCGTTAATAAAGTTCTCTTTCTGCGTACAAATACGGTAAAATTACTGACTTTTCACTCTGTTTCTTTCTTTAGATCCTTCAACTTTTTAGATGCATGAATACAAGTTAATGAAAGCTCCCCTCTGTTGGTCAAGAAGGTTAGGTCTACAGGGTTTGATTTCCTTGGATTTGTTGGTTGTTTTCTTATCTGATTGTATGTAATAGCTCTATCTTCTAGTGTTTGAAATTGCTAGGGCTTCATCCAAATGTGTATCTCTAACCTAAAATCATTCAAGAACTTGATGGTGGTGACTTTGGTTTTGGGGGTAGAGGCTAATCTTTAATGGTTGGTTACGAGCACAAGCGTGCCTCTTTAACGTTGTTTTGTACTATTTCTGGGAATTGATATTTAGGCCCTCTAAGCTTATTGCATATTGGCTATTGTGTTTTCATGCAGGTTTCTCTTTGTTCAAGATAGAAGTTCCGTCCTTCATGATGGATAATATATATGTCCTCGGATTAATTAGTTGATCCATAATGTTCTCATTATTCCATAGGTGTAGCTCTCAGTGATAGGATTCTTTAACTTTTACCTTTCCTTGTTCACCTATATCGGGCTCCTGAATGGATGTCTAACTTTGTTTGATGCTTCCAACATCCTTGGATGCAAATTCTCTGTTATCGCAGAATCTGCAAAGTATTTATCTTGAAGCTGTTGCGAATTATGTTAAATTAACAGCCGTATGACCACTAGGATTTTATTGCAGTAGGTAGTATCTTCTCACCTTGTGTCAAGTTTCAAGTCTTTCTACTTCTATCCTTGGAGGAGCAACTGAGAAACCTTTAGGCTGACCCATATTCACATACGCCTATACCTGGCCCTACAGGTCTACATAATATAGGACAATTAATCTGGGAATGCTTCATGTTGATAAATTTCTTGTGCTGAAGCCTAAAGATGCTTGTTTTGTCAAGTTTGATTGTCTATCACAAACTTCTCATTCTGAATCTTTGCGATTGTTCTTTGTAGGTTTTGTAACTTTTTCTTGGACCATATAAGCTTCATGGAAGATGGTCTTAATAAGATAAAAATTGTGCCGGATCACTTTCAAGTTTCAAATTCCATTGAAGAAACTCCTAAAAGCAAGACTTCATCTATTCCACCACCTAGGATCAGTAGTTCATCAAGGTATTCCTTTTGTTCTTCCAAAAGAAAAAAAATAAACAAAAGCTTACGAGAAACTTTGAATTAACATCAACTCAGTTCCGATTTAGAATAGGTCTCGTAGCTGCATTTGGACTGGAAGAAAACTGAGGACTGCAGTTATGCGGAAGTTTTTTAGTATGCAAGGGTTGCCATGGGGTTCAAGCTCTGATGGACAGGAAAAGGTTCATTTATAGCTCCTTTTAATTTGCTGTTCAGTGATATTTATATTAACACACTACCAGACACCAAAATTTTTTACCTCATCTTCAGGTTCAGTTAAATGCAGCGGAGTTAGAATCTCTTAGATCAGAACTTGCTGAACTAGAAGAGAGAGAAGCTTACTTGAAAGCTCAGTAAGGACAGCTTGATCTTTTGGACGTTATGATGTAGATTGACTTCTATTTCGAAAGTGTGTAATCTGTTTACCTTTTCATCACATGCATAGTGATTGTATCAGCAAAAGTAAACCAAAGAAGGATGTTAGGCTCTCTATTTTCCAAAGTTAGCTTTGGGCTCTGGTAGCAATAAGGAACATAAATAGTTTATCAGATACATGACAGTCACTCTTAAAAATATATTTGGATTAACTTACCCATTAGTTTGTTATTTGTCTATTTCATATTTATATAATAAACCTTCAATTCATCCCTTTTATCTCTTTTGGGAGAGACGGATCTTAGTTTGTAGATGACATGTATTTTGTGCATGAACTGTGAAAGTTTATTGTTTGCAGGTTGGAGCATGTTGATGAAATTCTGCGCTACGCCCGACTCTCAGGCTACTTGTACATTCGAACTGTATTGATACTCTTCTTTCTATTTTGTTCCTTATGACTTATACTGCAATATGTTTTACTCATTGCTGTCATAACCTACTTTTACTCTATCTACTTTTCTGCTTTCTAGAGGTGGACTGCTCTACCCGGAGAGCCTGCTCCAATTGATGATACTGATGTTGATGATTGGCTACCTCGCTTTCTTGTACTTCATGGTCCTTGTATATTTTTCTATTTGTCATGTACAGGTAATTGATTTAGATGATGGTGCATGATGTTGTCTATAACTTTGTATGCTTGCTGTGCTACATTTGGAGAGATATGACAAAACATATGTTCATGACTAACTCTGTTTATGCTATTATGATTACAATGATAAAAACTCCACACTTGTATGCATAATATTTGGTGCCTTTATTTAAGCACACTCTACTTTTAAATAAATAACTTTTAGTACTGTTGGCTGATAAGAAGTTGTCTTGCAGATTTGAGTCCACAAGATTCGACTCTACTATCTGATATTGTTGAAGTAGGTTCTCTTCCAAGCTTTACACGAGAGGATGACGAAACACGACATTGCTTTTATATCTTAACAAACCATGGGCTGCGATATGAGTGCTCAAATAATTCTAAGATGCAGGTATTCCACTTGGCATTGTGGTTAATTCCGATTTTTCTAATAATGCACTCAACCATAACTTGTTGCTCTTTATTGCAAAGAAGTAGTGATTTACCTTTAAGGCAGTTATACTTTGATATTACTTTTTGATCGTCCACATAAGAAGTCTCCTTGGAAAGTGTAGCATGTTTAGTTGTCATGGTTCTTTGATATGCAAAAGTTTGTTATGCTTAGATACAACCAAGTTACTGACAGTATCATTCACTTCATCATTAAGATAAGAACTAGAAATGCTTTGTTCTTTCCTTGCAACTAACTTTGACATTGATTATCTCATTCTGGAACATGAAACAATTTAGTGGGTGATCTTTGTTGGAATTGTCATCTAGCTCATGACTTGATAACTTGTTTTGCAAGAAGTTGACTTCCATTATATTGCAATGTACTGGATGAGCTGTTGCTTGATTGCAATGCGTAGTTTCTTTTTGTTTAGGAACTTCTGTTTAGAATTATATACCATAATAGATCAACAATACCATCTTCATTAAGTTTGATTCTCTTAGTTTCCTCAGGTGGATTTGTGGCTGGAGGCATTAAAAACTGACTGCAAGTTGGATTCTGATACAAAATCTCCCAATGGTTTGAGTAGCAGATGATGTATTTACGGATTTTCACACTGACCTGTACATAGACTAGAGATGAAATGTACATAGAGTGAACTATGATGTCACTAATTTGTTCATTAAATTTCTGTGCCTAATAGAACGAAACTCTGATTAAAAAGAACCAAGATTAACCGAATATTTTAGTAAATGATATATTACGAGTTCCACTGACAAAGTTGTTCTCATCGGCATCCCAGTTAGTGCAATTTCCATGTAGTTTTGATAACATAAAGCCCTCGTGAAGGTACATGGGGCCATACATGACCGTCACTACATATCTCAGCACATGCTCGCTAAACACGAAAACGCCACCAAGTTCTTGCAAGGCATTGGTAACTCGTATCATACACCACGCACAGTTGGGTTGTTTTACGCAAAAGGACTCCTAGCTTAATTTTGATACCTTTTTTGAATGACCAAAATGAGTAAGTTTGTTCTTTTAGAAAGGAATGAGTTCCACTTGTCCGCCCACAATCAACTCAATTCTGTACTGGTCCAAGCTTCACGACAAACTACGTAGGCACTGGAGAGAGAGAGTTTCCTCACGTTTTCAAGTTAACCCACAAGTTCCGTTAGTAACAGATTATCTTCTCTCTATAAAAGTCTTTTGTCAAATTGTTACGCTGGAAAGAAGTGCGGAGGAAGGATCGACGTGAGGATGGAAAATGACTGCGTAAGCTGATGGACGTAGAAGAAACGTCGTCGTAGAGAAGGACTATAGTGTTTGTATTTTACTTGGACTTTCTTCTACCGTTGACTATAATGTTTGTAACGACATCGAATGTAACAGATTCATCTTCTCTTCTCTCTCACTCTCTAATTCTTGATTGTTTTACGAAATCAAAAATTAGGCTTTGGAAATAATAAGTCAACAAATGGGCAGGAGAACCATTGATCTTGATTGGTATACACAAATAAGTTAAATCCAACTGTACTTTAAAATTTTTAATATTTAAATGATGAAGCTTGATATAAATCTTAATATATAATTATGAATTATTTAATTAAGAGGCTATCTACTAATTAGAGGTACGGTTATGTACTATTAGACCTTCCCAAATTTCACGCCTTAGCGAGATTTGTACTGAGTATTGTTGTTGTTGTTGAATTATTTGATTAAAGAATTAAAAAATATATTAAAAGAAGTTTTTAATATATTTAATTCTAATTATAAATTATATAAATCAAAATTAAAGACAGAATGTTTAATTTAATTAAGTTGGATTTAATTATAAAATTTAAAATTTTTAGAGATCAAAAATGAAAAAATTAATTTTATAAAGTTAGTTATAATTATAATTTAATTAGACAGAAACCCTAATCTATTTTTATAACATAAACAGATTTAACTTAAGGGAGTTAACACTCTTATTTCTCATAAGTTGGACATTTAAATAATTTCATCATCATTATCTAGCCCGAGATCCTGCAATAAAGCGGAGTCTGGGGAGGTCTGATAGTACGCAGCCTTACCCTTAAATTTGAATAATTTGTGGTCAATAATTTCATAAAAAATACATTTTTAAAGAATACCAAAATAAATTTGTCTTTAATCATTTTATTCTCTACCAATGTTTGGAGTTATTCTTTTAAAAATTTTTGATAAAAATTATTTTAACTGCATTTCTAACAATGTGCCCTTCTTAGATATTCTAAAGTTTTATTAATTGATAAGGTAACGAGCGATCATGGGGCGATCGTTCATGTGTTGGAACTTCCAATCATCGTACTGTTTGAAACAATTAAGATACAAATATGGGACGGAACATGTTTTAAATATAGGAGATTGGGTTTATGTTAAAACTCCAACTTTATTGTCAGTAGTGATCTTCCCAGAAGCCAAAGTCTCTTTATTAACTTTTTAGTCCTTTCTAGATGTTGTGTATTGTTTTGGAGTACCAGATTGTTCTACTTTTACGTGTTTCAGTAGCTATTTCGGATTGTTGTCGGTTCAACAAATATATCCTGACATCAAATTCTACGGACAAAGTTTTTGATGGAGGAGACAATGTTATGGAAAAGATCAATATGAGAATAGAAAACAACTGCATATGTATAATTTTCTTTTTTGGTACATCAGATAAGACTAAAGAAGACTAGTCTCAATAAGAAATCACTCCATAGGCATTTGCCTGTAATAAACAAACAATATCCAGAGGGTGTCTACTCCAAATCCGAAGACCCACCAAAAAACCCAAACCTAGTCTAGCAAGAAAGTCTACACATTGATTTTCTTCACGTAAGGAATGAGAAAATTTATAGTTAATGCCACAATCAAGCAAAGACCATATATCACGAATAATATGAGCATGAGGATGAAAATCAATTGAGGCTTGATGGTGAGCAACAATCCTGAGGGCTTCCAAAGAATCATACTCGATCTCTAAATATTCACAAGCGAGGCAAATAGCTAATTCAATGCCAGAGTGGATAGCCCATAACTCAACAGTCCTATTAGAGGTGACACCAATAGAAGAAGAAAAACCCAGTAATCCAGCTACCTGCATAGTCTCGAATTAAGCCCTCAATACCAGCTTTACCCGGATTTCCCCGAGAACTACTGTCAGTATTAAGTTTCCACCATGGAGTATGAGGTGGGAGCCATGAGACCATTCTAGAACTCAGGAAGGAAAAAGCAGTGACAAGAGAAGAGAAAGCTTTCTAGTAGTTAGCCCAAAGAAAGTGAACTTGAGCAATTTGTCCATGAAAAGACGTCTCCTTATGTTCAATAACAGCCTTATTGCAAGCTGTACAAATAATCCAAACCACACAGATAAATAACCAAACCGTCTTCTCATGATTAACTTGCGAACAGTGCAAAAAAAAGCCAATCAAATAAATCAAGGTCAAAAAATTTCTGGTAATCAAAGGATGATATGAAGTGCAACCATAGGGGCTTGGAATGAGCACAGGCCTACAAAGCAGGTAAAGTTGTCTCCATAACAGAACCATAACAATAGCAAATGGGAGACTCGCATAACCCACGGACATACGACGATCCCAAGCTGCAAGCCATAAGAAAAACTTATGTTTTTTAGCCACTTTCAACTTCCAGATCCAATGCCAACCAAACTCCCCACCAATGGAAGGGACAGAAGTGATGAAATCATATCTCGAACAAGCTGTATAAATGTCAGTCGGATTACGAGACCATATAAGCTTATCTGGAGCAGTATGAGTTATAGGCAAAAAAACTGCAAGAATATTTGCAATAATTCTGGGAATACAACCCCATTAAGAATTTCTAGATTCCAAGCCCCTAACAGAGAGATGAGGGTGCTCACTCGTAGATCACCAATGTACTCGAGAACTTGAGAAATATACAAAGAAAGTCTATCCTCCATACGCCACTAGTCATCCCAAACAGAAATATTATCCCCATTTCCTACACGCCATTTATACCCACTTTTGAGATAAGAATAACCTTTCATGATACCCTTCCAACAAACAGATGCAGATCGAGGAGGAGTGTGGGAAAAGAGATCTCCATCCCGAAGGTACTTGGCCTTTAGAACTTGGGTCCAAAGCCTATTGCCACCACGAATAAGGTCCCAGCTAAGCTTACCAATTAAAGCAGTATTATTATCCCATGCCTGACAAATGCCTAAACCACCACAATTTTTTGGAGTGGTGATGGTGTCCCAATCAAGCAAGTGGACCCCGTGTTGGTTGTCCTTCCCACCCCATAAGAAGCCTCTAGCCAGTTTGTCCACTTCATTGCAAATAGACCGTGGAAGCTAGGTCGATTGCATAGCGTAAAGGGGGATAGTTAAGACCGTGTTATGGACCAAAGTAGCGTGCCCTGCCCGGTTTAAAAGTTTGGATTTCCAACCAGCTAATTTGGATCAAATTTTGTCAATATTTCCCCCAAAGTCTTGTTTCCCCACCCAGCTAATAGCAAGAGGCGCACCCAAATAAACGCCAAGGTTTGGAGACAAAGATATGTCGAGAGCAATTCTAATACTATATCAGCGGCGTCTACTAACATAGGGCAAGACATAAGCCTTGGATTTAGAGTTATTAACAACCATACCTGACGTACGACAAAAATCACCCAAGGCAATTCTCATAGTCTGCGCCTAACTAAGAGACACTTCAGCAAGAAGAATGACATCATCGACAAATAGTAAGTGAGAAGTCATAGGGTCAGATGTAGCAACAGGAACATGTTTCCATTGCCCAGTGCGTACCTTGTTTTTAATAACTAACGATAATTTCTCCATGCATAGCACAAATAAGTAGGGAGAAAGTGGGTCACCTTGTCGAAGACCCCTGCTTGGTTTAAAAGGCTCCAATCTTTCACCGTTCCATACAATAAAGAGAGATGAACTTGAGACACAATTCATGATAAGCTACACATAAATTTGAAAAGTCAAAGTCAATTAAAGTTTGTCGTAAGAAATGCCAATCCACTTTATCATATTCTTTTGCTAAATCGATCTTATAAGCCATGCCACCAGAAGAACCTCGCTGACAGAAAGAATGGAGCAATTCCTGGATAATAACAATATTATCAACTGCCTTCCTGCCTGGGATGAAGCTCGCCTGAACCGGATTGATAATATCATCAAGGATAGGACGAATTCTGTTAACAATCACCTTGGTAAGTATTTTATAAATGACATTGCAAAGGCTAATAGGTCTGAATTGGTGGACTACGGTGGGATTTTCTTCCTTAGGGATAAGAACAATCAGAGTATCATCAATTTCTGTAGGGATTGGACCAGTGTAAAAGGCCTGTCTCACCATATGAATCACCGAAGATGAGACGTCCTTCCAAAAGGAGTGATAAAAGATTGGCTGAAGACCATCAGGTCCAGGACTTTTATAAGGTTTCATACTCGTAGTAGCAGCATGAACCTATGCATTAGATATAGGCAGTAGTAACATGTCCCAATAGGTGTGAGAAATGGTAGAACTAGGGGCTATGTTTGTAGTTAAATCGACCTCCTCTACAGAGCAAAAAAGATCTTTAAAAAACGAAAAGACTTCCCCCTGTATGGTATTTTGATTAGAAGTCCACTCCCCAGTTCGAAGACGAAGTCTTTCGATACGATTACGCTTCCTACATGTAAAAGTCGTGGCATGAAAAAACTTAGTAGCTCTATCCCCCACTTGAAGCCATTGAATTCGTGATTTTTGGAACCAAAGCATTTCCTCCTGAAACAAAACTGTTCGTTATTCCCTGTTTAAGGATTGCTCCAAATCAATAAGAAATTGAGAGTGTGGCTATTGAGATAATCTTGAATGCCCTTCAGCCTGGCTAATAATAGATGTTTCCTACGAAAAATGTTCCCAAATACGTTTGAATTAAACTGCTTGGAAGCATCAACCGAATCAATAACGTCAGCCACAGATGCCTGAAACGGACCCCAAGCATCCCCGCATATGTATAAAGTGGAAGCTGATGGTTGTAAAAAATAAAAATAGGTAACACGCAAAAGAAATGGACATGTGTTGTATTTTGTTTCGACTTTCTCTAAGGTTATGTTTGGTTGATCGTAAGGATTTTAATGAAATGATTTATAATATAATGAAATGTAAATGGATGTAATATTAGAAAATTGTTGTTTGGGATGGTTGAAATGATTCATAATGTAATATAGTGAAATGTTATTTGGAAGATGAATGGAATGTAATGTAATAATAATAATGAATGACTATTCTACCCTTGCTAGAACAAACATATGTTAATAGATCAAAAGACATATTGAGAGTATAATTGGTATTATAAAAAATTATTGAGGGTATATTATGTTGGACCCCGAACCTTTCTATTAAATGAGAAATTGTTGACGATTATTCATGTGTGGAGAAAAGGAGAATTCTTGAATTTGAAATGAAATAGAAAAGATGGTTTAGGTACAAGATGGGTTATAGGTGATATGTTGGAAGTTAAAAGCTGAAAAAATGTAATTGAAATATGTTCATTGAGTATGCTTCGGTGTTTTAGCCATAACTTTTGTTCTAGTTATCCAAATGAGATGATTCTTAATTTGGGTTAAATTAGAGAGATAAGACTATAATTTTTTTATGAAATTGAGCTTTAATTCGGTTTCTAAGAATGTCAATTTTTGGATGAAAGTTGAGCACAGAATATTGTTTCAGTATAAGAGC
This sequence comes from Erythroxylum roigii, assembly GCA_027576455.1. Lineage (NCBI taxonomy): Eukaryota > Viridiplantae > Streptophyta > Magnoliopsida > Malpighiales > Erythroxylaceae > Erythroxylum > Erythroxylum roigii. Next base: position 23,194,475 of record JANZXV010000211.1, on the reverse strand, counting down.
AGTCTGACATGTTTGGTGTATAACTTTCAGATTACTGAACCAAATTGAATGATTTTAATGTCATTAAAAAATTGAGACAATGAGGAAAAATTTTCTAGAAGGAAGTGTTATCAAATTCCTTCAATTTTTCCATGACCATTAGTCAAGGAAATTAGAAGTATAAGATGCTAGTTATTAAGAAAAAAGAAGGGTAAACAAAGACTAGTTAATTATGAGGTTTTGATGGATTATTTTTGGAGCTAGTAGTATGTAAATGATTGTAGGATTTTATCA
>JANZXV010000211.1:23175438-23185519 GCA_027576455.1 Erythroxylum roigii | reverse complement strand
TTAATATTTATTTTTCATATTAATTTTATTTCCTACAAGAAAATGAGACATCTCTTTAAATAATTTCCTACAAGATGGTTATCCAAGAAATAGGTAACCGTAAATATAATATATTGTTCTTTGCATATTGTTTAGTATGCTTTAAATATTATTTATATGCTTAAATAATTTTATTATAAAATAAAATATAGTTAAAATTAATAAAAGTACTTTTTATTTTATGTTGCCAAACAGTCTACTGTATGAAGCTCTTTTAAAAAGACTGTTTTTAATTGACAGCCAAACAATCAACTAGCTTTTAGAAAAGCTCTTCTTAAAAAAATTCTACTGACAAAAGCTCTACTGATATAAGCTCATCCAAACAGACACTAAATCTTGTTATGGTTAACCACTATGATAGCTTAAGAAAATAATTAGTAACTTTAATTAGTCTAATTGAGACATGTTTAAGGAATAATTAAAAGAGTGGGTCCCAACGTGACACTAGGAGTTCATAAAAATATAAAATTATTAAAATTACCTCAGTTTGTTAAGTGTCAGTTTCGTTTTTTTTGTTATGGTGGGATTGTTAGAATTATAATTGTTGTTTATAAACTGTTAGGTTAAATTTATCGGTCAGTGAAAAACTTTGATAAAAATTAAACCTTTTGCCTTAATATTAACGTGCAGTTAGCGCACAGAATTTGGCGTAGGGGAAATCGTAACTGTTAGACACTAGCTACAGATAACGGATGGTGACGAGCGTAACGGTTCGGGTAGAGCTTGACTTGACCGCCACACACGCTCCCATATTATATGAAAGGCTTTGCCTTTCTCTCGTCATTAGTCATTACTCACTCACTCGCTTTCAATCATGAGCTCTCAGGTTTTAAGATCCGCTTCTAAAGCCGCCAGATTTCTTCTCTCCGCTTCCAAAACCTCTCGCTTTTATTCCGGTAACTCCTCCTCATAACTAACTTAGAATTGCTGTTATTTGTTGGTTCTTCCCTTTTTTGTTTTAATTCATGCAATGGTATTGTTGTCCAGTATGTTTGATTTATATTCACTGAAGAAATGTATCTTTTTGTTGTTTTGTTTGGTTGGTACTTGAAAAAGTGAACTTGGTGTAAATTGATATGACCCTAAAATTTGTGAATTGAGGGATGAGAAAGAAAGATTTAATCTTTTGTAGAAGGGAGAGGTGTAGCAGCACTAGCAGTATCATTGAGTAGTAAGGCGCCTTTGGTAGCATCAGCCTACGGGGGGAGGACTGCTTCTCCAAACGCTTCCTCTTTTCGATGGATTACAGGAGCTCTTGCTATTCCTGCTGCAGGTGAACATCAACATTTCTTCTTTACACTGCATCTTTATCATAAATGGCTTTTACTTCTTTACACTGCAAAGAATCTTTCATTTTCTAAAAAGAAAATGTGTATGAAAAAGTAATATATGTCTCACAACACAAGAATTTTGAGATGTAAAATCAAGTGAAGTTACGTTAGGATAGAAACAGAGTTTGAGAACTGATGTTAAAAAGGACGACGGGCCTTGTCCCTATGCTGAAGCTTTTGTATTGTGGTAACCGTGACCTCTTCAACAACACTCATGCTTTGCATAGCCACAACAACGGGTGAGATTTTACTCACGGGTTGCACTTTGGACTTGATTGTTTCCATGTATTGATCCCAACAAAGTACCTTAAATCAATCATTCTGAATTCATAGTATTTTCGTGAGACTTCCTAATATAATGCGTCTTGGAGCTGAAAATGTCATTGTTTATACACCGTAGATTTTTCATCCTTTTCCATATGGCATCATAAGCTTTCTCTCACTGTATCAGTGATTTTCCTTGTTATTTAATGTTTTTGTAGCTTACATGCTCCAAGAACAGGAGGCACATGCTGCAGAGGTATTTTAATGATAATTTATTCCACTTCGATTGACTCTTGTACTTGTTATTTTGTGAATGAGTCAAGTTGCTCCCATTGTTCTTTATTTAGATGGAGCGAACTTTCATTGCAATCAAGCCTGATGGAGTACAGAGAGGGCTGGTAAGAAGAGCATGTCACATCCTTCTTGAAAACCCTCCAACAGGGAAATATTCTCAAACATAAGTTCGGAATGTCCCACCTTGTAGCATAGGGTTCTTCATCTTCGGTGCACTGGTAGCATTTGTTGACTAATATCTGCTTCATCGAGATGCAACCAACTGAACTTGAATATGCTCATCTGTTCCAGATTGCGGAAATCATATCTCGTTTTGAACGTAAAGGATTCAAGCTTGTGGGAATCAAGGTAGTAGTCCCTACGAAAGAATTTGCCCAGAAGCATTATCATGATCTCAAGGAAAGACCCTTCTTTAATGGTCTGTGTGAATTCCTAAGCTCCGGCCCAGTTATAGCCATGGTATGAAGAACCAAAATAGTTTTGCTCTTTATGTTTTGACCTGTAATTTTGAGTTTGGTAAACTCATTTAATCCTGCAGGTCTGGGAAGGAGAAGGTGTGATTCGTTATGGTAGGAAACTTATTGGAGCCACTGATCCTCAGAAATCAGAACCTGGAACGATTAGGGGTGATCTAGCAGTTGTTGTTGGAAGGTATTATCTGCATCTCATTTGCTACTTTGATATGGCAAGCTTTATGTTTGCAAGCTTACCTTGTTTCATCATTTTCCTTTGAGAGGTCGACAACCTTATTGCAGATTCACACTTCAGTTTGCTTTAGTCTAGCACATTTTGCATGATGGTTGTGTTATGGCTTTCTTTTTTGTCAAGTCTGTTCTTGTTCCATGTTGTAGAAATATCATTCACGGAAGTGATGGCCCAGAGACTGCCAAGGATGAAATTGGTTTGTGGTTCAAACCAGAAGAATTGGTTAGTTACACAAGCAATGCGGAAAAGTGGCTGTATGGAAACAACTGAGTAAAGTTTTTCAATTCCACTTCTTTAAGGATCATGTCCCCGTAGCAACAGACTGGGGAAAGCATAATTTATGAGAATAAATTTGTAACCTGTTGAGGTGAGCGAGACTGCACTATGTTTGGCAGACAATTTGCGATTCATCAATAATTCCACCTCGTTTTGTTAGCAACTGTGGTAATACGAGCCCATTCTTAATTATGAATGAATTCTGATTTGTGAAATATGATTCACAGTGATTTTATACCAATGCACTTGAGATTATCGGTTTCTTTTCCTCTGTTGAAGGCGAAAATAAATAAGGGAAATGCCAACGAAGACCAAAGAAGGCACATGTAAGTTCAATTTTTTTAACGTTTTTGAGTCAATTTTCAAATTGTCCAAATTGCATCAAAGAAATATTAAATCACTATTCCTGTATTTGTTTTTAATGGAATCCACTAATACTGACCTAAAACCCACATAACACTGGTAAGTTGAACACCCCAAAGAGATAAAGCTCTTGGAAAATATTCAATTCTTCATCGTGTTAACCCCTTAAATCACTACATGACCCAATTGTGAGATTAAGATTCAGGAAGAAGAAGAACAGACAGCTGTAGTATTCATTACGCCTGCTAATAATGACCCTTCCAATATTTTTTGCACATTTATTTCTTTCCTATACTTCCCTAAAATGAGCTATGTCTTTTTGACTTTGAACGACATCGTTGCCTACTTTCGTTATTCTTTGTTGTCTTCCTTTTTACTACTCATTTGTCACTTCCTTGTAGCAGAATAGCTCCCTCCTTGGTAACTGCTACAGAGACTTGTAATGAACTCAATTGAACTTGAACTTTTGCATTAACTCAACTTTATCAAATCTCTCATGTTTAAGGTGTTTCTCACAAAGGATAAAGAAAGCGTACGAAATTCACTAAATCAACACAATAAAATGGATAACAATAAGAAGAGAAAGATATACCAAACTTTACAGCAAAATTGTCAAATTTTATATTACTCTCAATTGATACAAATGATATAAAAGTTCAAACTCTCTCTAATAAATGAAGCCTTTGCTCAAATAAGCTATTTATAGGCTTTTGGAGATTCGGTCAAACATACAAGAAAGTGAATACAAGGACACTAAGTTACTAACTTAGTGATTGACATCTCCAACCACTTTAGGTACTTTTTTAGTGGGTGGTTTACATATCTTACCACTATCCCACTTTTAAATAAAAGCAACATATGATAAATAAAGACAAGGTACCTCATCCATGATTTTTGCCACGTTATCTCACTTCTTTGATGATTTATCCCACTAACTTTGTCACATCATTAATGACTTTCATCAAAAAGTGAAGGTTAGCTAAGTCCGGAGTCAATCTGCTCATTGTCTTGTTGATGCACCCATGGTTTAGTTCATTCATCCATGGCTTACTATTTAAGCATAATTTTGTCCCTAGTCCCACCAAAGAAGTCTTTAGCAATTCCAACTTGCCCTAGCCAAGCATTCCTTTATCAAACTTTCCTAATGACTAATTCATGCTAGATGTTAGTCAAGGCTCACCAATGGCTAACAAAAAATGTCCTACAATGTTAAAGAACTAACAAATCACCCTCACTAGATGAACATGACGCTCACGTCGGAACAAATTGAAGGTAGTCATTTATCTGGTCTTCAAATTGCCATAAGATAGTGTCTTTCTGTCAAGTAGCCTCGGAGACTGGTTTATTTTTCAACTGATTCAAGAACTATGTCCTCTAATTCTTTTAATGTTTCGCTAATATTCGGTGATCTAAAATCTTCTCAATTTGATCGTCAAACTATTTCTTTACAACTGATGGAACTCTCTTTACTTGACTTCTCTTTGGATATGTTGAATCTTCATGATATAATTGTAGGTTATGGGATGACCTCAAGTTGGTTAAAATAAAATTTAAAACAATAAGAAGCCAGCGATCTAGTCTTGCAACCGATTCAACCGAAATAACACAAAATAAAACATAGAAAACATTATACCTAAAATTTGGCCTTCAAACCAAATAGAGGGGAACTTGAGGTGTAGGGTTGAAGCAAACACCACCTTAATCTCCTTGTTCTTGGCCTTGAGATTGGTTTTCTTAGTTTGCACCTCCTTGCACCAAATGAGATGCACTCCAAGGTTTTTCACCAAAGATTGATTAGAAAACAGATATTTCCCAATGATAAATGGTACTTTAGTGGCCTAACTTCAGTCCTAGAAAATCCCCAAATTAAACTATTTAATGGGTGATTGATTGTTTAACACATGAGCTAAATGGAAAAGCTGATTTCGACCTTAAGAGAGGGATAGGCAAAAATCAATAGCTAGGAAGAAGATAGAGAAAGAAAAAAAAAACAGCAACTGGGAAGAAGAAAGATAAAAAACAACAATTGGGAAAAAGATGATGGCCTCATTTGGTGAAGAGCTGATCAGCTCTTTTTTAGCTGGTCAGCTCTTCATAGCTTGTTGACTTTGAAAAGAAGCTAAAAATTTTGTTTGGTAAATAGCTGGTTGGGTTGGCTGATTCAACCCAACCAGCTAATATTCAACCAGCTCCTCTATAGGAGCGTTTTATCCCCATCAGCTAATATTTTTTTTGGCTTTTTCTCCATTTTGCCCCTGCTACTCTTAAGTCTATTGCGTCTCGTTTTTTCCAGATTATTCTTCCCCTTCTATTGTGTTACTCTCGTTTTCTCTCACCATCTCACCCTCATGCAATCTTCGTTTCCTTGCTTCATTTGTTCACCCCCACGCATCAACAAAGGAGAGTAGACCAAATGAAGAGAAGGTTTGAAGTCGATTTCGGTGCCATAGAGGAGTCCAGCCCTGATGTAGAAAAGAAAGAAAGTGGCATTGTCAATAAAAGATCGTCTGGTAAAAGGTGGCTTCCTCTTGATTTCCGATTGGCTTTCTTGTTTTTAGGATAAAGATATATTTTTTTTTGTTTTTGCTACTAGTGGTTGTTTTTGGTTCGTGGGTCGTCCATATTTTAGATCTGCCTGAACTAGGAATCTCTTATTTTTTTGTTGGATTTTACTCTGTTCTGGTGGTTTTTGTGTCTGCTTGAATTCAACCTTGGCTAGTAATTATCTATAAAGTAGAGCTTGCTAACTAATTTGGTTAATCTTTCTCTCGAAGAATAAGATTAATCAATGAACTTTTGTACCATATACTCATCTAAAGTTTCTGATTCCAACTTATATTGCGTGCTTTATCCTGTGAGGAGTATTACCTACTTCTTTATGTAATTGATTACAAGAGGGCATGCATGTTAAACTACTTGCTTCATTTGTTCGTTTGATCATTTTTTAGTTGAATTAGAGACACCAAATGTTGTTGAAAGTTCTGGTTTTGCTTGCTATCAAATGTATCATTGAAAGGGTAAGAGTATGTATTATAACATCTTTCTGATGGGTTGAGACTTGAGGCTCAAACTTTTTTTCTTGATGGCGCTATTTGTTTTAAGTAAAGATTCTTACTTTCTAGCTAATAGGATTTGCATGGAATGGAAAGTTAGAAGTCAATAGTTTAATTCTTAATCTATCGACTTTATACTTCTACCTTGATTATATTTGGAATCTTAATCCATTTCTTTGTCTAGTTAAACTGATACCTAAAATATTGTTTCCTGACTAAATACAGTCATTGCAGGTGGCAAAAAGAGCTGAACAACGGTAAGCTTCATCTTTAACTTGATTTCCATTTAAATAATTGGATTTGAATTTAGGTAACATGTATGTCATGGGAATGGTCATTATGTTGTATCTATCATCTTATTTATATTTTCAATTCTATTTAAGTGCCTTAGATGTTCCAATGGTATAATCCTTACTGCTAGGTTGAACATTGCATATTCTGTAACTTTGAGATGATACACTCAGGACCATATGAGTGGAGCAGATATATAGAAAATTCTGTGGTCTTTAAGTCATGTGGACTGATGTGATGCAATGATGGTCCTTTGTCTGTTTTTTGAAATATTAGTACTTGATAATTGTAGCCACTGGGGGTATAGGAGACAACATGCTCAGGATTGCCACACATCTTTTAGTTAGGTGAAAATGGATTTACTTAGTAACAAGAGGTTGCATGACTGCTTGAGCAGAAATGGAGATGATGATTCTTTGGCTAAAATGAAGGCTGCTGAGGAGGACATAGAGGCAAAACAAAAGGTATTTAAAACTCATATTATTGGTTAACGTTGCCAAATTGTTAATGTTGAATGTTGTTTTGTCCTCCAGGTGAATTATTTGTCTGTTCCCTTAACTTCTGTTTGGTTTTGATCATCGATCTTTGATTGCAACTGCAGCAAAAACCATCATTTGAGCTATCAGGAAAACTTGCAGCGGAGACCAATAGGGTCCGAGGTTAGTGATTTGCAGTATTGCCTTTTAGTAGAGTTAGAGCATTTCCGTGCCTTTGATTGCTTCATTGGCTTCTTGATTCTCTCTCTCCCTCTCTCCCTCTCCATCTTTCTTGGTCAGAAGTGGTATGATTGATAAATTAGCTCACTGCAATTAAATTCCGGTTCTAATTTCTTCTTCATATCCAGATTTTATCATTTATTGTTTGTTATCCACTGCATACTCTGCTAACCAAGTTTCTGTTCTAGGTGTAACATTGCTGTTCACTGAGCCTCCAGATGGTCGAAAACCTGACGTAAGATGGAGACTGTATGTTTTTAAAGGTGGTGATGTGCTGAATGGTAAGATTTGGGTCATCTTTAAGTGTTGTGAATGTGATGGAAATTATAAGAAACAAAATGTAATTGCTTTCTTGAGAACTTTTTCTGACTCTTTTCCTAAATGGTAAGATTTGGGTCATCTTTTGAGCTATATTTTTATGTTTCGAGGAATTTTTAGCCAAGAACTTTTTGACTCTTGATAAACATATTTTCTTCTTTTAGAAGAGCATACTTTTAATTTTTAATGGTGTAAATGGTGAAAATTTGCCCCTTGTTCATTTTCTTTTGTGCTCTTTTATTCTCTGGTTATCTAATTTATACTGCGATGATTAAACAATATAACTCATGTCCTTTGCCGTTAGCCATTAGTTTAAAAATGTATGTTTTTGTCAGAGCCCCTTTATATACATCGTCAACACTGTTAACAATATAGCTTATGTCCTTTGCCGTTATCCATTAGTTTAAACGTATGTTTTTGTCAGAGCCCCTTTATATACATCGTCAAAGCTGTTATCTTTTTGGAAGAGAGAGGAGGGTAGCAGATATTCCTACAGATCACCCATCATGTAGCAAGCAGCATGCCGTCATTCAGTTCCGGTAGATTAATAATTAAGTTGTTGCGCATTAGTGTTTGGGGACTTATTTCTCATTATGTTTCTGATTTTTCAGGCAAGTTGAGAAAGAGCAATCTGATGGTACTTTGTCTAAGCAAGTAAGGTAAGTAGTGCCTCATTGCCTATCACTTTCGGTAATTAACAGATATTATCTTGATCTATTGATCTCAATATCTTTTATTTTATTTGTATAATTTTAGGCCTTACTTAATGGACCTTGGAAGCACAAATAAAACATTCCTTAATGTAAGTATTATGATCGATGTATGGCTACCTTTTGTCGACCTCTTTATCTTTCCTTTGATTGTTATCACAGTAATATCTAAAATTTTCTTCTGCATTTGCAGGATAATCCCATTGAACCTCAACGTTATTATGAACTTTTTGAAAAAGACACTATTAAATTTGGTAATAGTAGGTAGGTCACTAGCAAAGATTCAACATCTTCTATGATTTCATGGATCAATTAAATATTTTTGCCTTTAGTTCGGTTACCATGGTCATACTTTGTTGCTTTTTCGATATAGTGTGTACAATATTGTTCTCCTGAATGCATTTTACTTGTGTGACTAGCTGTTACCCTACACTGAAACTATTTTAATGCATGGTTGGCACTGAAACTATTAGATATGTATGTTTGCAATCCTATTAAAGTTTGCAATTATTGATATGCAACCTGTTAATTTTGATGTCCATTTTCTACTTCTAGAGATATATGAGACCTTTGGAAATGTTGGTATGAACTTGTCCAAGGTTTTAAACATGTAATACAGTTGGCATGTTTGCATGGTTTGTCATAATCTTACTTTTTTGGCTTATCCTCTCCTTAACGTTATTTTCAAACTTCTAATTAACCTTATTTTAAGTGCATAGAGTGAAAGATAGAGTGAAAGAAGATAGAGTGAAAGATAAATTGAAAGATTCAAACTTCCTTGCACAGAGTGAAAGACAGATGCTCTAACTAGGAGCAACAGCCTTTATGGGAAGCCCATCATTCGTACTGAGGTACCTATCTATGCTTCTGATGGATTTTTCTAGCTATCTGTGCTACTGATTGATGGTTGTAGCTATAATTGATTTAACGGAACATCAGGCATGATTTAATGAATGCAATCTGATATTTAATGAATGAAGTCTGAGATAGATTTAGTTTCATTAAATGAAGTCTGAGAATAGTTGAGGTTTATATGGATTTGGTGCAGTCGAAGGTTATTGTAGCAGTTAGGAGAAAGTAGCAACCTTTTGTATTGCATGCATTTAACTTCATTTATGACTTCATTGATTACTCTCAGCTACTCCACTACCTGTTATTGCCTTTAAAATGATCAAGTAACTTACATTTCCTGATCAGTGACTCTAAATTCTTAACCGACTCTTTGTGGGTTCACTTTGATCTTGCCAATGCTGTCTTCCTTTGTTTTCGTTTGTAAGTTTTATTCTTTCTATGTTCTGATCGTGCCTCATTTGATTGAAAGGAGGATTGTTTCTGTTTTTTAATTGAATCTTGTGTGTTTGTGTGGGTACTGCCTGTTAGCTTTTTGATAATTACTAAGATCGAAAAAGGTTTGGTTTATAATTGTGTGTGTTTATGTGGGTACTACCTGTTTAGAATCTAGTGTGTTTGGTTTACTTTATTGCTTCTCATTAATCAAGGAAAAGGATTTTTTTGAGTGTTAACCTGGGATGTATTGAGTGTGGACTTACATTTTCGAGTGTTAACCTGGGTATTTTTTAGTGTTAACCTGGGTTGTTGTTGTTTTGGTGTTAGTGCTTGAATAGTTGTTGTTGTTGTTGTTGTTGTTGTTGTTGTTATTATTATTATTATTGTTATTATTCTAATTATTGTTGTTATTACTGTTACTGTTATTGTTGTTA
>JANZXV010000211.1:23128663-23147183 GCA_027576455.1 Erythroxylum roigii | reverse complement strand
AAATTAATTTTATAAATTAAATTAAAAATTTGATTATTATTTATCATTATAATTTTTGGAGACATAATTAAAAATATACAATACAATTGTATACTATGGCAATAAATTATTCTGTAATTTTTAAAAAATTTAAGAGACTATTTTCTATATTTAAAAATTATCGAGATAGTATTCGGTGTTAACCAATATTATATTTGAATCTAATTTAACACTAAATTTGGTACGAACGCGTTGATAAGATTATCGTGTGACTGTCTTTTCCCAAATTCACTCTTCGTTTTGGTCCCACCACCCCACCCATTGACAACGATGTTGCGGTCTAGTGGTAATCTCCCACGGAATCTCAATTGCTTACGAAATTAGAATTAAATCGAAGCCGCTCGATATTTAAGAAAAGAGCACAGCGGACTCGAAACGAACAATTTAAATTCAGTTAGGGTATTATATGGCGTCCGGATGCCTCCAGAAGCTTCTTTCTAACTATAAATTTCTGCGCCTGTTAACGGTTTCTTCTGGTTGCTTGAAGATAAGGTCGACAGGGTACGCGAGATTTTTTGGACACCAAAATTTGTAGCTTGCTAAGGTACGATCTTGATTATGGTTATTTTTTCTTCTTCTTTTCTCCGATAGTTGGCGCGATGAATAGAAACTATTCGATTCATGTTGGTTGTTTAGGTTTGAATTATGATATCTTGAGATAATCAGATATGTATAAGGGTATGACAAATTATTTTCTTTGTCGAGGGATAAGAAGGATGTGGATATGGAATTTCCTTCATTTGTCAGGAGAAGAATTCGGCCCATGTTGTGTTTAATTTTGCTATTTGTGTGACCTATTGTGTTGTTCATTGTCCATGGTGTATGAGTTTTCTTTTTTGTCAGTATTTGTTTCTCATTATCATTTATCCCCAGTTACAGCTGCGAGTATATGCGGACACCAATTGTTATTTCAGAGTTGTTTTTTTTTTCTCAGTAATATAATCTTAATTTTCTGCATTTATGCTGTCCCAGATGTCGTACTCCAGAAGATCAGCTTACTCCCCTTCTCCTTCTCCATATAAGAGATACGGCAGGTCCATCTCCAGGTCTTTGTCGAGGTCGAGGTCAAGGTCTAGGTCTGGAAGCCAGTCAAGGTAGAGCTGGTGGCTTTTGACGATTTTTTTTTTTTGACTCCTTAACAGTTTTTGCATGAGGTTTTCGTGATGTCGTCTGATGGTTTCATGGTTGGCAGGAGTGAATTATGTGATGTGGAGAACCCTGGTAACAATTTGTATGTGACGGGATTGTCACCAAGGATCACTAAAAGGGAGCTCGAGAGGCATTTTGCTACTGAGGGAAAGGTTTGCACCGCATTGTTTGTGTCTTGCCTTTTCTTGGTATGCCTTCTCAGTTGACATGTATCTCTTACTATTTGAGGGTTGTTTGTTATAGGTTATTGATGTTCATCTAGTTGTTGATCCTTGGACAAGAGAATCTCGGGGTTTTGGATTCGTTACAATGTCTACGGTTGGTGAAGCTGATCGTTGTATCAAGTACTTGAATCGCTCTGTTTTGGAAGGACGAGTCATTACCGTGGAGAAGGTAAAATCTTGGGTTATTTAATGGTATGCAGAAGCAAACAGCTTAAATTTAATTCCATCTTGATACTTATTTCGTACGTAATTTCTGGATGGCTTGTTTTTAGTGCTTATGAGTTTGAAAGTTGTTTGCTTCTTTCCCCTTGAAACTTCTGTGGCAGCAGGTTAGCTGTGTGTAGCAGCTCTTCATCAAATTCAAAGTTCTTACCACAACTAAACAAACAAATCAACAAGTATCAGACTGTTGGGGTTGTATGCCCTGCATTTCTCTTCGTTTTTGCCAATTATAATTCATTATGCTTGGCTTATTACCTACATGTTTATATAATGCTTAATTAAGCTCATCAAAATCAAAGGAGAAAATTTGATAAAATGCATTATGTTTCCATTGATTATTTAATGAGCTAATGATGTTAACTTAAATGCAGGCAAAGAGGCGGAGAGGACGGACTCCTACTCCTGGAAGGTACTTGGGGCTAAGAACAATCCGTGGTATGTCTTTTAGAACCTGAAGGATATTGCATTTTTATGGTTTTTTTTTGTGTTGATCCATGCTTTATTTACTTCTGTCATTCTTTTGTAGTGCGTCGCTGGACGCCGAGTTCCTCTCCTCGTCAATCTCCTAGCTACTCTCATTATAGGAGCTGCAGCCGGTCTCCTGGTTATTCATCTGAACGCAGCAGAAGTAGATCCTACTCCCCAAGCAGGAGATCCTACTCTCCTTACCCAAGCAGAAGAAGATCCTACTCTCCCTACAGTTATCGGTGCAGATCCTATTCTTCTCGCTATTATAGCCGGCGATCATATTCACGGTCTCGTTCCCCTTATAGTAGGTCTCGCTATTATGGCCGACGATCATATTCACGTTCACGTTCGTGTTCCCCTTACAGCAGGTCTCGTTATCATAGCCGACGATCATATTCACAGTCTCGATCCCCTTACAGTAGGTCTCCTGTTAGCCGGCGTGATCGGTCATACTCACCATATGACTCCAGGTATTACTTGCCAGATGATCGATACTATAGAAGATCTCGAAGGACAAGGAGGAGCTACTCGTGCAGCATTTCCCCGCACGTGAGAAGGAGCTCGAGGCGAAGCTATTCAAGCAGTGTTTCTCCTCCCCCGAGGAGTACATATAGGAGTTATTCTAGGGGTGCATCTCCTAGGAGGAGGGTTTCAAGGAAAAGTGGTTCACGTTACAGACGGGGATATTCAGGTGATAGTTATGATAGAAGCCGAAGTGTGAGTGCAAGTTCCAGATCCGTTTCTAGGACTGGTACCCCAAGGTCGGCTTCACCATCATCATCCTGAGCGTGAAGCAAATTTGTGACTTTGAGTGTCTGCTTGGTGTTTCTGATTTGGGTTCAGAGTCATGGCACCGCACTGCAGTTGATATATATTGGAGTGTTTATGTTATTCAACGTGCATTCTACTCTTTATATGACTTTCTAGCTATTAGCTATGGTTTATTAATAAGTGACAGTGTTGATGTAGAAACAGTATGTCGAAGCTTGCTATTAGCTATAAAATGCAGCATTATATAACTGCAGAGAGCATAATATGCATTGATAGGAGCACAAAGATGCGTTTATTAAGTGGCATTGCAAAGTGTTGCCATTCTAAGTAACAAACAAGTTATGGCACTCGGCACTCTTCTATGTTCCAGATTTCTTTGGCATATTGAGCAATTGTCCGATCACTGCTGAATTTACCGCTGCCAGCAGTGCTTAATATTGACATCTTCAGCCACATCTTCCGATCCCTGCACCATAAAATGTTAAAAGTGTTTCTCTATTATATGTAAATTTAAGATAGGTAACAGCTTACTTGTACGCCTCGTCGACTCTTTCCTGCGCGTCGAGGTAGCTTGGGAAATCATAACCAACCAGGAAATAATCTCCACGACCGTACCCAGTGTTTCCCTCCAGAGAATCAAGAAGTGGGCCATAATCATATTTTCCAAATGCTCCGCTTCTTACAAACTGCTTGGCCTCCTCAAACCGAGGATCAGGTCGGAACTGTGTTTTAACATAATGTTAAGGCAAGGGAAGACAACTTTTAGCAATACTTTTTGGGGATAATTGAGAATCTTACCATGCCCTCTTCTCTTTCTTTGCGCAGTTTAGAGATCTGATCTGCTGTCGCACCAAAGAGGAAGAAATTTTCCTCTCCGATTTCCTCCCTGATCTCCACGTTGGCTCCATCAAGTGTTCCTATAATAAGGCAGCCATTGAGTGCGAATTTCATGTTGCTTGTCCCGCTTGCCTCCATACCTGCAGTACTGATATGTTGCGACAGTTCACTCCCTGGAATCAGCATCTCAGCTACTGACACATTGTAGTTGGGAACGAAAACTACCTGAAATTTCAATTCAAATATATGTTTAAATGCCATCATATATGTTCTATCAAGACATGATATTTAACATAGCATGCGTTATCAGCTTTTCGTGTCACCAAGTGCTTTCAGGACTTTCTGCAGAATTTGCCTTACCTCTACTTCCCTATGACTTTGCATTGACCAATCTCTGTAATTGTTAACAATGTTAAATGTCACAGCTTTCATTAAGGAATACATCCATGCACACAAGGTCGACAACTCACAAGGTTTCTCTTTTTGTTAAAACACAACTGTCCATAATAGAACTGAAGGGTTTGGGGACCATCAGGGTACTCACAACCTAGCCATTGAGCATCTACGCTAAATATACCAATGATAGCCACTTCACTTGAATGAAAGTGAGTGATGTGGTTCAATGGTTACCCTCAACTGAAAGAATTACTATCTACAGTTTAAACGATGGCTGGAAACAGCCAATGAGGCCTTGAGAAACTCCTAATCCTACCGCTTGGTTGTAGGTCCCTTTTCACATTTCAAGGATGTATTTTGAAGTTGGGCAGTTTTACTTCAACTGGGTATCAATCAAAAGCTTGGATTTACTCAAAATGAAATTATTATTTTGTCCTACACAACTAGCCTACAAATTCAAGCAGTGGATGAAAGACCAGTTTTACTATGCATACCTTCAAGTAATCGTTGACTTCAGGATCAGTGTTGACAACCTCACCAACATCATTTACCAGCTTCACTATTCTTTTAGCATTTGTGTAAGTGGCAAATGCTTTTCCTCCAACCATAACGGTACGTGGAGTTGTTTTCTTCCTCTCTTCAGGGCTCATCTCCTGTAAAATTTTGCCAATAAGATAAGCTTCATTAATTTATATCAAGCTCACCAGATAGTAAGTTTCTGTAACTAAGACGTTGAGAAACTCCATTTGAATTTACAAAGAATCAACAAGACACAAAAGGGCCCTACTTATCAATCAGTACCTAGATGTAATTTACACGTGAAAAACATTGGATAGCTTTAAGGAGATAAAGCAATCTCTGAACATATCCCATCTTTCTGTATTCTGGAACTATTGTTATGTAGACAGGTGCATGGAGGAAAAAAAAAATGCCAAATCATTTTCTGTATGGTCAATTTAGTCATAGTTTAGCCTGTAACCTATCTTAAAGAAGGTGATGCTTCATCTTGCCACTTCAACCCTTTAAAGTTCTTTTCTACTCATCTCTAAAAGAACAGGTAATAAAAAACGAAGCAGCAGCCTATGCTGCTGGATTGTGATGATGACATGGTGCGTACATATTTGAGTTTTGAATGTCAGTTGCTTTTGAATGATACAAATCAATAAAACAGGTACACTACAAGGACATTTCCTTACCTTTAATTTCTTGTATCGATAAATGGTACCCAAAATGTTCAGCAGCTGTCTCTTATATTCATGAATGCGCTTTACTTGTATGTCAAAGAGACTGTTTGGATCAATGCTTACACCTGTCACCCGGAGTATGTAACTGGCCAAACGCTGCTTATTAGCCATCTTGGCAGATGCCCATTCAGCTTGAAAGTCTGAGTTGTCAGCAAACTATTTGATAAAAACATCCGTCAAGAATTTAAACACCATTACAGGAAGGCTTGCCTGCAGAAGAGTTTGTTGCAAAAGCCATTCATGTTACAGCATACCTGTCGAAGACCTGTAAGCAGGTCCAGGTTGGTAATCCACTGGTCGGTTTTTAACCATTTTGTGATTAAACTACTGAGCTCAGGACTACAAAAGCGGAGCCACCGTCGAGGAGTGATGCCATTAGTCTTATTTTGAAACTTTCTTGGCCATATTGAGACATAGTCTGCAAATAATTCATTCTTTAAAATATCACTGTGCAACTGTGCAACACCATTTACCTACAAAGTGATTGGCAATAACATGTTACTGAAACTCATGTCTGTACCCTCATTTCACACAGCAATGAGGGCTTCAACAAAGTAGAGAGTGAGAAGAGACCTTTATAATATTATTTTGCATTAGCAGACACTTGGGTATGTTTGAAATGATCAGAAATGAACTTTTTTAACTAATGTATAAAGTTCAGATGTAAGGGTGTCTCTATCCTCATTAAGGAAATACTAAATATGCCTGGTCAGAACCTAATGATGGCTTACATTTTCACTCTACTGTGATATTGTCTTATTAGGTCCCATTCAAGATTTTTGGAGGTCTTAAACCTGAATTAGTTTTGTAATGCATAATTAAAAATTTTTGAAAATATGGTCTACTTACCGTATGCGAAGATACTACACATAAATTTGCCATCCGTACGACAGGCTTTTGAGGATTATTATCCAAGATGCACAGGCTGGGAAGCTTACTCTCGAGATCAGTTCGACTGTTACGTATCATTGCAATGAACTGCAAGATTTAAACTTTTTATGCATAGACTGCAAATTTGTGCAAATATGGAGGATTATAAATTTGTTATATACCCGCTTGTCTATTTCTTCAATGATTTCCATATGACGGGGAAGAAGCTTCCACATCAAAGATTGTGACCACTTCTCCAGTGCTTCAGGAAGTACAGTGTGGTTGGTATATGCAATGGTCCTGGTTCATCATTAGCGTTTGATATTTGTTAGGCCTCAGTTTAAATATGCTCCACAAGAATTGAGGAGATCCCACAAAAGGGAAAAGTACTCCCCAATATCAAGAGAGAGGCACCTTGTAGTTACATCCCAGGCTTCATCCCATCCAACTCCTTCTTCATCCATCAATAACCTCATCAACTCTGGAATTGCAAGAGTAGGATGAGTGTCATTCAGTTGTACCGCAACCTTGCTGGGAAATTCAGACCATTGCCATGAGCCCTTTCCATTCTTTCTCTCCTTAAACCTGAGAATGATGTCCTGCAATAGATCCATTGAAAGGTCCTTAATGCACATTTGGTTCTAAAAACCAGCAGAAATTATTTTCGTGATCTTTTTAGCATATTGAAGAAAACATTCTGTGGTCATAGATCCGGACGGCACCAGGATAAGGAAAAAGAAAATGCAGAAAACCAAATTAACTCACGCATGCCACAGCTTCAAGCTAACTATAATTCTGAAAAATGCAAGACTCTCTCATACTTTGGTATTCTTGAAAGTGGGTTCAACTGTATGAGATTTCATTGGAGCATTATATCTTTAATGTCCATAGGCGATAATTTCAAAGCAACGATGACTGGCCGATGAAGTAAAAGAGAAATGCTGACTTTTTCCAATAACATCCATGACAGGAGTAATAGAAAACTAAGCTTGCAAACCTGAAGTGAAGCACTGCAGAGAAAGAATTGTTGCTTCAGTCTCAAGAGCTTTCCATCTTCTGTAGCATCCCCAGGATAAAGAACAGCACAAATCTGCAAGTGCAGAATGTTCGTAAGCACTTCCAGTGGAAAAGTTACACTAGTTGTAAATAGAGTACACAGTTTTATCAAGTGTGAAAGGAAATCTTTAACTAACAAACTGGAACATGCATATGGATTAGGAAAAGGATAGTTGAATTAATGTAATTATGCAAATACTTCAAACACAATATGAAACTGAGGGGTGGAGGAATACAATAGGTGATATTAACCTGCTGAGCTTGAGAATGAAGTTGTGAAGCAGATTCATATTGTCCATCATTGAACTGAAACAGATTGAAATCCTCGGATGAAGCTTTTGCGTCCCAGAGGCGAAGACTAATTGTGTTCTTAGTTTTGTACCCAGGAATTGGCACATCATAAGCTAGAGCCTGCACAAGTTCTCCGCCAACCCATTTTCGACTGTATAGAAGACGGGAAACTTTCAGTGATTCATCAGAAGAAAACAAGAACTTTAAGTAAGAAGAAAAAGTAAAGCTGAAACTGTCTACTGCTTACATTAAAAAAAAAAAACTCAAAACCATATTAAACAACGATATGGCAAGCCTAAAAGCCACCCTTTAATAATCACTTACGATCCATCAGGATTAATATCAACTTGACCAAAGAATCTGATAGGGAATACAATATCATGCCGGACAACTTCCCAAGGACTGAATTTCTGCAGAAGTTGATTCAAGATAATGTCAATGAGTTTCTCAGATTAAGTGCCACTTTGACAAAGTTTTCATGTGGATCAAACCTCAAGCCAGTCCTCAGCTATCTCTTGTTGGCCCTCCTTGGTTATCCGCTGTTTGAACAGTCCATACTTGTACCTCAAACCATATCCCCATGCAGGCAAATTCAATGTTGCCATGGAGTCCAGAAAGCAAGAAGCAAGTCTCCCCAGACCGCCATTTCCAAGTGCTGCATCCTTCTCCTACAAGATTTACATCAGATAATCATTAGATAGATATTTGGTTTGGTTCAACTTTCCATAAAGGATGATAGAAAATCTATGGTAGTGTTTGCCAAATTTCATAGGCAAGCACTGATTAAATATAATGCATTTTCTGCCCGAAAGAGATTGGGATTGGATCCAGACAAAGGAAAATTTGGCTTATGCATGGTGAAAGAATGCAGTATGTTTTTTAAAATGACTACATGAATGGTTGTTCTTCTGACCAAGGCATAATAAAAGAATGATGTAAACTCTAACCTGCTCAACTATTTCTTCAAGCTCATGTCCCAGCTTACTTAGAGCATCAGCATATGCATCTTGAATGTCCAAGTTTCCAACTGCATTGGTCAAAGCTCGTCCTTGCAGATATTCCATTGACAGATAGTAAGTTTGTTTTGGATCAACTTTGTGAAAATGATGGTAAGTTTCATTCCATTGCTGCAGAGATCAAAAGGAACAAGATTAATCGAATTCACTTTTCTATTGCAAAAAAATTGCAAATCCAAGCAAATCTTTGATGAACACTCTTTTGATCAATTTTATTGTTGGACTCATTTTTTGGTCAATTTACGTTGTATCCTACAATATTAGACACAATAACGAGACAAATTCATAAAAGCATGCAACAAAACATGCAGTCAGTAACACATTCAGTTCTTAGCTTTCTTAGTTATTACCAAACTAATCACCCACTATTCTCATTTTGATCCGGAAATTTCTTTCTTCTTGCGGAAGAGCTCTCCTACTATATAAATGAGATCACGACTGATTCCAAACCTATGCAAAATATTAAAAAGAAGAGGGACAAAGGCTTAAATGCTGTTCTCCCAACAGCACATGGAAAGTTAACATGTCTAACAAATAATAACCACCATATTAGG
Organism: Erythroxylum roigii; assembly: GCA_027576455.1. NCBI lineage: Eukaryota > Viridiplantae > Streptophyta > Magnoliopsida > Malpighiales > Erythroxylaceae > Erythroxylum > Erythroxylum roigii. Next base: position 23,138,046 of record JANZXV010000211.1, on the reverse strand, counting down.
AATCTGACTCTGATCTGATTCCGCCATTGCTATATTTAAGAACTATTATCTTTAAGAGTTAATAACAGAATTGGATTAGAGAAACATAGTACAGGCATCTAACGGATTAACAGTAAAGCTAAAAGGGGCAAGTACCTGCACAAGGCGATCTCGAACGCTATCTGCTGTAGCATAGAAGGCTTGCTCAGGTTCAAACTTGAAAGGAGAGAAATGAGGGCTGTATTGTGCATGATAGTTGATGTTGGAAGCAATCTCCGCCGCTCCACTGGCTAATGGGTGCGCAGCTGCCGGGACCTTGGAAGAAACAGCAGAAACGTTGGTGGTAGCACCGCCATTATCTTTCACCATCGCTAAACCTTCTAACAACGCCTGAAGAACAAGTATAAAAATCCAACTTTTATCTTCAGTTAGTATATATATGTCATATAGATAGATATACGGACAGAATGGAATCCCAGAACGGAAACGGAAGATCCCTTTAAACACGATCTCCCAGCAATAAAAAATTTGAAAATTGAACTAATTTCAGTTGGACGTATCTAAGAAACTCATTCATCAGAGAAGTCCAGAGATCATTACAATTACCATGATTGATCACATCAAAATAGTAATAACATATTAGTGTATGTAAAGGAATCCATCAAACAAATTAAACAGATAGATAAAGTTGGAACCTTGGGTCACTCTCCGGAAAAAGAGTCGATTGAAAAAAAAAAAGCGGAAACAGAGCTATTGAGTATTGATGCTTAGAATGGGAGACTGAGTAGGCTAGAGAAAAGACAAGGAGAGCAATAAGTAGAAGGAACTTGGAAGGCTAACAAATCATAAAAAGGTAAAATGATATCATATCAAGCTACAGAACATGGAGATATTTATAGAAACGTCCAATAAGATGAGAAATTTGGGAAAAAAGATGAGATTTTTACGGGAAAACTGACAAAGAATAGGGCGTTACGAAAAGGACCAGGAAATAGCAAAAATACAAGAGACTGGAGAAGCAGTGAAATGGGAGTTCTTTGTTTTCCTGATAATAAACGATATCTTTGGGATTGGGAATGTGTTGAAGAATGTGATAAATCACATGAATGAAGTCAGTATGGAAGTGATTGAGTGAAGGGCGGGGATGACATGTTGCCTGTTCAGCTGTTCTGCTTTTTTAAGTTTGGCGAGAGACCCGTGGATAGGGATGGTAACGGATTTTCTACCCGATCCATATCCGTACTACCCTACCTTAAAAAATAGATATGGATGCTAAAAAATAGATTTTAAATGGATGTTAAAAAATAGACGTGGATATGGATTTGGATATGGGTCTAGTAAAAATCCAAATCGATAGATACCTAAACCCGATCCGTTTTCAAATAGCAATATATATATTTTTCAAATAGCAATATTAATTGGTACATATATAATTGTTTGCATCTTACTATCGTTATTAAAAGAAACGTAAATACTAAGAAATCACTGAATTGAAGGAAATAAATAAATTAGATACAACAAAACCTAACAAAAAATTCCTAATTAATCGACGTAAACGTTCCATGTATAAAAAATCAAAGAAAAGAAGGGTAAACTTAAGATCTGAACTGGACCATTATTTGGAGGAAGATACAATGCCTGAAAATAACTATTTTGACATTTTGGCTTACTGGAAGCAAGAATTCAAGTATCTAATACTGACGATGATTGCCCGAGATATTTTATCAATACCTGTTTCTATAGTTGCTTCAGAAAGTGCATTTAGCATGGGTGGTAGGGTTCTTAGTCCACATCGCTCAAGACTTCATCCTAAGACTGTTGAAGCATTGATGTGCTTGCAAAATTGGATGCTTAGAGATTATTCAGGTAATATATATTTCCTTATTAACACTTACAACATTTGTATTTGAAACTTCTTACCTGTACAATTTTCATATTGAATCTTCCTTACAGATTCTGTTTTACAAAGTTCATATGTGATTGCTTCGATCTTTGTTGATGTTGATGTTGATGTAAGCGAAGAGGAACCGGGTGAAATGATTAATTTGGTAATTCATTTTATTTCTTATCATTTATTCATTTTTACTTAAATATTTAATTAACTTATAATTTGACTTTATTTGTTAACATATTTTATTTTCTTATAGGAAGATAATAATGCAAATGATATGGAGATGGAGTTTTGAATGTTGTGGAGTTCACGTAAAGACAATTTGAAGCTTTGGATATTTCATTCTTTGTTCTAGTTCTTGATTGTAAAAAATATATGTTGTCTTTGCACTAGACATTATGATTTTTATTATTCCAATTTTATAGTTTTTTAAGACATACAAATAAAAATCTTGACTTATTATTATTAAAGTAATTTTAATTTGGAGCATTCGCAAAAATCTGTTCTTTATATTTTCTATTTAAAAGTTATATTTTTGTGATATATAGCCCAATGGATATCCAAAAATCCAACAATCCAATAGATCTGGATATGGGTAGTAAATTGTAAAAACTGGTGGATGTGGATATGGATATGGATATGGATTGAGTCATAAAAAATAGATATGGATATGGGTAGAGTAATATCTGAACTGAACCCTACTCATTGCCATCCCTAGCTGGGACTCAGCTAAAGTAGTTCAATTGGTTTAGGTTTCTTTATTTCAAAGTTAATTAGTTTCATAATCTCTCTGAACTAAAAGGCTATATATTGATAGTTGTATCTTTAATAAAGATCATCATAAACCAGAAAAGTGTATCTCTCTTTGAATTCTTTCCTTAATCTCTCTATCTTTCTGTCTTAGATCCCAAATTAAACCCATTAGAAGATCACGAATGCCCAACTTACGTAGGAGATAACGAAATTTTTGACGTCCAAGAGCTTTTGTGAAAATATCAGTTAATTGTTGAGAGGTATGTACATAAACAGTGACAACATTTCCGGTTTGAATATGATCCTTAATATAGTGACAGTCAATTTCTATACATTTTGTGTGCTCAAAGAAAACCGAATTAGAAGCGATGTAGTGAGCTGCCTTATTATCACAATACAAACGCATAGGAGTACGAAGATCGACACTAAGCAATTTCAATAGAGTTTTAAGCCAAGTGAGCTCACATGGGGTATAGGCATGGCTCAGTATTCAACTTTAGCTAAGGAATGGGAGATAGGATGTTGCCTCTTCTACTTCCAGGAAATAGGAGAATGGCTCAACATAATAAAATTACCAGTCAAAGAACGTCTGCTTAAAGGACAACTGTCCTAGTCAAATCACATAATGCATAAAGTTGAAGGTCATTATCACGTCGCAAGAAAAGACCTTGACTCAGATGGCCCTTTAAATATCGAAGGATGCAGATCGTAGCATCCCAATGTTCCTATCAGGGAGATTGCATAAACTAAGACAAAATGTGCATCAAATAACTGAGTTCTGGTTGTGTAATGGTGAGGTAGATAAGCCACCCAACGAGTTGACTATAACTTTCAGGATTAGAAAGCAATGAAATGGAAGCCAACGCTAATTTATGATTTTGCTCCATCAGAAAAGCAACAAGTTTAGAGGTAAGAAGACCAACCTCTATTAAGATATCCCAAGCATACTTGCGTTGACAAAAAAAGAGACCGTCAGAATTGCGAGTGACCTCAATCCCCATAAAATATTTCAAACGACCCAGATCCTTCATGTGAAAATAGTTACTTAAATGATGCTTGAAATTAGCAATAGCAGTAGCATTATTACCAGCAACAATAAGATCATCCATAAACACAAGAATAGAAAGGGAAATCAAACCTTTATGAAGTGTAAATAATGAATAATCTACACATTATTAGGGTCCTAAGTACTCCCTTCAGAGGGGGTAGGTCTTATAAGGATGGTTTCTTTGAGGCTGGCTTCTCTAATAATAAACCTGATAGTAGATTTCTATCGCTGAAGCCTTCTTTTTTCAGTTCAGGTTAAAGTTATCGAATTCCTAGGATGCCTTACTCTTTGCCACTACTGAGGCAACAACATCCATAACGATACCAAAAAATCGAGGCTATCTACATTGAAAACTTAAAATTTTAGGATCATATCTTTGTTTAGAGATTTGGTTGAATTATGTGTTGTGATTTTGGCCTACAATTTCTACTTTCAATTGGATCCTAGGATCTGCTAAATTTTAGTCTTAACATTAGCATTTAAACCATAGTTGGGAACAAAAACACTCGTACTTGAATTCATCACTAACACCAAACGATCTTCTACAATCTTCAACTTCCTTTTAACATCTAGTAAAGGATGTAGATTGAACTCAGTGGCATTAACAGCTGCAACTAATGGGAATGGATCTTCATCTATTAGCATTGCTTGGATAGCTTAAGCGAATAACTTAATTCCCTTATTGATTTGATCTTGGATGGCATTCTTAAACCCTAACAAAAATTCAGATGAATCCATATATTATGGTATTTCTAGCAGTCCCCCCTTTGATTCCTTCCTGTGTGGGAATTTTATGATCTAACAGTAAAGTAATGAAATTTTCTTATAATAAAAAATCAAAGATTTTTTTATTTTAGAGCTATTGGAGATGTACTGAATATGAGTTGACGGAACATACATTTTCCTTTTAATTTTAAGAGATTTACACTCTAAAGATGGGCAAACATAGGATCCAAGGATGTTAACCTCAATAACTACTGAATCATATAGATTTGTCTCTATAGCACAAGTACCCACCAAAATCTTTTTCTAGTATCCTTCTTCTTTAAGGAGTTCTTCGTATTCAAACACCTTTGCATCCAATTCATAGAAATCATAAAATTCCATAGTTATGAAATTTTTATATAATTAAATATTAAGAACCCTTTGAGCTAACTTCATAGATTTGGTCTCTAGGAGTGCAATCTAACATTAACTTGACATCTTCTTAAATCTAGTGATGAATATATTAGCATTCTCACCACTTTTCTGTGTAACTCTAAACAACTCCATTATACTAACTTCGAGTTCAGTCTAAAAAACTTAGTATGAAACAATATCTGCATTTCAACCCATGAGAGAACGTAATTCGTGGACAATAAAGCGTACCAAGAGAAGGTTATACTATGAATTCAGGAACAACCTAAGCTTGAATTTATTGAAAATTTCATAATTTTCCAATTCTCCACACTTAATGGTAAATATAGTAATATGTTCAATAGTTGATTATCCATAAAACAAATTCAATTAAGGAACTCTATAGCTACGAGGGTAAGGATTCTTGTGGTCAATATGCTCTAGAAAAGGCTTACAAAATTTTGGGCAACCAGGCTTGTACAATTCTTGAACAACTTCTCTAACATCTTCTATATAAACTTGTAATCTCATTTACGAAGGGACAATAACAGGATTATGGTTTATGGTTATAATGTCACCCCTTAATCCGTATTATAGTTCATTAGCTTCAAGCTTCATAACAAATCCTTGTTTGACAAGATTTTTGGGCTTGACCACCTAACGGACATTTCCAGGATTAATACGTAGAGGTTCAGTATTAACGTCCTCTCTTTTATGAGGAGGGGTGTATCTTTCATCCATAGAAGAAGTAGTGAGAAGGCAATTATATTTTCTAAATTCTATTGCATTTGGAGCAGGATGCCTCTCGAGACCTTTGGAGATTTGCTTTACTAAAGTAGAAAAATTCTATTCGATAATCTATATCAAGAGGCAAAAATTTTGTCAACCTTTTTTATTAATATATTGGGGCCAAATTATACTTCAATTCTAGAATTTTGTTGAGCAAGTTTTAATTATATAAAACCTTCAATGTTTCGCAAGTGCATGGGTCGTAAACGTAGTAGTTGAGGTGTTGATCCTACGAGGAATTAGTGAACTAATTGAATCCTAACTTTATCTAAGGTCTAAAAATTGTAATTAAAATGAAAATAAAAGTGAGCAGAAAATTAAGCAATTGAATATGGATCGATTGAAAATGAAATTCTAAAATTAACACAAAGAAATTAAAATTAACCACACCCATTTAACAATCAAGAAATTGCACAAGACAAGATTAATTGATTATGAAAAGATGGGATTTATCCTAGCGTCAATTGCTACTTTAATTACTTTTGAGTTAATGGGTATCGATTGATTATCCTTTCTCAAGACCTAATTATTAAACCTAAAATCCTAATCTCTAATTGAATCTGAGGTTATGAAATTGCACTTTCTCAATTAACAAAACAGTCTAACGTTTTCAACTAGTTCTTAAGCAATCTACTGGATAATCGAGTTCTCACATAAGATCTTTCTTCATATGATAATCAATTTGATATTTGCGTTACTTATTAAGTTGTTAATTCTCATTATCCAACCTAATCAAATTACTATCGACTCATTCGCTCGATTTGTTGTCGAACTATAAGCAAACACAAATATCACAACACCCAAAACATTGTATTGAAATCAAAAGTGTTCAAATCACAAAATAAGTCAACTATCTACACTCTCTGTCATGATCGTGACCTATTTCCATACTTCCAATTCTTCTCTTTTCTTCAATTTCCTATTTCCATAGACTCAAACACACATCTCACGCTTCTTGAAACATAAAAATAAGATCCAAATCATGCTTAAAATCACATAAACACTTAGAATATAAACAAACACTAATAATAACATAATTCTAAGCCTATATACATGATATCATCTAAGAAATACTCAAAAGCACATTTAAACATATATCAAAACATAGTATAATTTACACCTATCAATTTTCATTTGTACAAATAACATCATTTCATTGCAACAATTTTGGATTCTCATCAACCAAAGAGTTAGCTGAAGTTTAAGTTGCCTTCTCAAGATTCTTAATCATTTAAGATACAAAACCTTCATTCTTTACTGTCGTAGTATAGTGATTTCTTATCCATTGCTTGTACACAACATCATAACCTACCAGGCATGTCAAATTATTTGTCACTTAAATGATGAATCTAGAATTCGAGAGTGCTAGGAAGGAATCTCCAAGAATCTGTACCTAACTTTTTATCAACAATATAGGTGGATTTCAAAATACTTAGAACACGAAATTCTAATCTATCAAAATGCTAAATGTGTTGAAATGAGAAAAAATTTAATTTAAGCAAAGGGAAAGTACAAGTTTCAAGGGGAATTTAAGATAATGAAAATGAATACATAGTGTAAAGAAAATTTGAAAATAATGACATTGTGTTTTTAGAGTAGACTTATTATTTGTCTGTGTGTGTTTGAGGTTATGTCGTGGATTTCTATCATGGTACTAGTGGATTTATATAGCCTTCTCAACTTTAAGTAATTTTTTCCACTTCCCATTTTGGCCAAGGTCCTATTAACTAACTTTCATAGGTTGCTTCCTTAACGTCAACCTCAAACATCTCTTTTAAAACTTTTTAACTTCTAGTCTACTTGGCCATGTTTGTCTACCGTGTTTGTTACTAACTTGTAACATGTTTACCATGTAAATCTCCACATTATGAACTTCTACTATCCCTTATGCGTACAAATGCTCTGGCTAAATGTCTATCGAGCTTTCCATATTTTCATCTCCTTTCACTTATAGGCCTACTAGGCTTAATTTCTTTTACCCAATCAACACTTACCATACGATATTAATTTCTATAGCAACCATTTTACTAGAAAAGAATCAATCTTGATCTTTTTACCTCTTTTTCATGACCAAATTGTATAATCATTCTTTGTTCTTATTTTGTTTTGCTTTTATTTCTTAATTTTTTCATCCATTTCGAATGTATTGTTGTTTTTGTGACTACTTAAAAGTTATTTATAGGGAGCCTAAGCCTTCTTAAAGGAACAGAACGATCAAGGGTTAAAAACATCACGGGTAAAAACTTTGTATCTCTCAATTACTGCTCTCTATTAGGCTTTTTATTGTCATTGATATATGTTTCTGTTGATTTTCTCTGTAGCTTGTAGATCAAAGCTTTTCTTTGATTTTGAGCTACTTCCTACAATTATGACAAGTTCTCTCGAATCTCCAAATGAGTCTCTTTTTTCTAATTCGCTTTTGCTCAGTGGCCTCTCGCTTGTGCTCTATTGATTGGGTGCTTTATACACACTACACATTGTTCACTCTCTAATGTTTTCTATTTCTAATTCCTAAAGCCTATCCATCTTAAATATTTTGATAAATAACTTTTATCAGTTTCCTTTTACTTTGCATGCACTTGTTAGACAAACTTTCTTACTGCAGATCGTAAGATAAGGTGGTGTTTTACTCAAGATTTTTTTTTTTAATGTTTATTCCTGGGTTGTTGAGAAATTTAACGAGAAATTGAAAATTCTTACTTTCCTCTTTCTTCCTAGGTATTTAATAGGTTGGGTCTTTAAAAGTTTCGTTTTCTAATCATCTGATTTGTCAAAAGGTCCTATCTCTGGCTACAAGAGATTCGATAACGGATTGCGAGAATTGAGTTGCTTTCTTTTGATACATTCTCACGCATTTGTGTAAATATTATCTCATTTCTATTCTAAAGACATTCAATTTGTTAGTGCTTGATGCAACCATACCTTCGATGATGATCTAGTTATTGAGTTTAAGATTTGGTTTTGTTTGTTCTTACCTTGTTTATTTATGAATCGTTGTCAGTGCCAAAAGTTGGAGTATTGGGATTATAACGGTCATTTGTTTTCCGGTTGATTTGTTTGTTTGCTTAAACTTTTACACTTTTATTATTGTTATTATTTTATTGTATTTTATTTTAAACTTTATTATTATTATTATCATCATTTAGCTTGTATTAGGTGTTAGGACAGTAGTACTAGCCTTGAGCTCTGATGAGAGACCACGTGTTAGTCCTTTAGTGAGTTTCAATTTTAGAAGAGGAAAAGATGTTGATAGATTATGAATAGGTTCTTGGAACGTCGGGTTCCTTACGAGGAAGTCTTTAGAATTAGTGAAAATTTTAGACAAGCATAAGATTCATATAGTGTGCATTCATGACATATGGTGGACAGGGGCTAAAGCAAAAGAAATTAATGAGTTTAAACTTTGGTATTCGGAAGAATCGAGAAGACAAAATGGGGTAGGTATCTTGGTTGCCAAGAAACTCTTACAACATGTTGTAGGGGTAAAAAAGACTAATGATATAATTATGTCCTTAATGATTATCGTGGAGGCTGATGTTATAAATGTTGTGTGCTTATGTACCTCAAATAAGGTTGGATGAACAACTTCAGCGTCGTTTTTGGGAAGAGCTAGATGAGGTGATTCAAAAAATCCTCCCTAGCGAGAGAGTTATTTTAGGAGGAGACTTTAATGGTCATATAAGAGCAACATCAGATGGTTACTAAAAAACTCATGGGGGTTTCTGGTATAGGGAAAGGAATGTTAACAAGACCACTTTGTTAGATTTCGCAGTAGCACTTGAGTTAGTGATAGCTAACTCTTTTTCC
>JANZXV010000211.1:23089781-23101253 GCA_027576455.1 Erythroxylum roigii | reverse complement strand
TTTTGTTTCATTAATAATAAATATTTTCATTACAAAACTGTAACTAGAAGAAAATTAAGTTACATGTAAATACACTTACTTTCCAGGGCACTATATTTACATAACTCCAACAATAAGATCTTGCTACTACTATCTCCATTGATCAGTCCTTGATTGAATTCAAGAAGTTTGAGAACACAAAATCCGATAAGGACCTAATTAATAAGGATAAAAGTGAGGGAGATAGCCACCAAATTAAAGAAACCCTTCATAAATCTGGTGAGTCTAAATTTAAGAACCCTGAAGATGATAAAAAGAAATATACTCTCAAATGTTTCTTTTGTGAGGGACCATATAAGGCAAGAGATTGCCTAAAGAAAGCAAAGCTCTCTGCCTCAGTAGAAGAAAGGGAGGCGCCAGATAAATAAAGGGAGCAGGCAATAATGATCTCTTTAAATATCCTTAGTGCCATTAAAGCAAAGTTTGAAGTGCCTAAAATCGAGAAGAAGGGACGTTTATACGTCGAGATGAAGGTTGGAGGTCAAATAACCAAGGCATTAGTAGATACTGGAGCTTCCAATAACTTCATACAAGTAGAAGAAACAAATAGGTTAAACCTTAACTATAACAAGGAGCAAGGGTGGCTCAAAGCCTTAAACTCACAGCCAAGAGCTACTTTTGGAGTTACTATGGATGTCAAGGTATGTCTTGGAGAATGGTGTGGTTTAATGGATTTCTCTGTAGTTTATATGGACGATTATCCTATAGTGCTTGGTATGGAATTTATGGACCGTGTTAGGGACATACCTATTACTTTGGTCAATGTCATGTGTATTTGGAGGAAGGAAATATATATACAATACCTTTATGGGGTAAAGGGAGTTTATCCACCAAGAAAATATCTTCCATGCAATTCTCTAAAGGTGTAAATAAGAAGCAACCCATATATTCGGTAGCATTAAAGGAAGAAGGAGCTGAATCTTCACTAATGGAGTTACCCAAATGAATCTCTAATGTCCTTGAGGAGTTCAAGGATAAGATGCCTTCAGAATTGCAAAAGAAGCTCCCACCAAAATGAGATGTCGATCACAAGATCGAGTTGGTGTAAGGCACTACCCCACCTGTTACAGTACCTTATCATATAACACCTCCCAAACTTGAGGACTTGAGGAAGCAACTTAAGGAGCTGTTAGATGCAGGCTACATCTAACCTTAAAAAGCTCCATATGGTGCATTTGTGCTTTTCCAAAAGAAGCACAATGGCTCTCTTCGATTGTGTATTGACTATCAGGCACTTAATAAGATCACTATGAAGAACAAGTATCTCATCCCATTGATTGTTGACTTGTCTGATCAACTTGGTGAAGCGATATGGTTTACCAAGCTTAATTTAAGATCGAGGTACTATTGTAACATCCTATTTCTATACTAAGGGTTAGAACCCTAGATTTCTGTAATTGAGAAATAGCAATGAGAGATTAGAAAATTACATTTGATGCTCATGCATAATGTTAGCATACACACACGTGAATTTGATTATTACACACATTACAATGAATTGTTCATGCACTCATTTGACATTTTTCGAGTATAAAAGATTGTTTTAATGCGATTATAATGTGAATTATGGATTATGTGTCTTTTAAGATTGAGTTGGAGTGTATAAGTAGTGGATTAGATTTTTTTCATGAAATATGAGAATTTTTCTAAAATTTAAGGGTATTTTTAGACTAAAAAATGCTCAGTAGCAGAACAATTGATGAATAGTAGTAGAAATAAGAGTCAAATGGCAATGGAAATTTTTATAAATGACATTGGGATTTAATGACAAGTGTTATGGAAAATCGGGAGACAATTGGATTAGAAATGGAGAAACAATTGGACTAGTAGATTAAAAGACCAAACGGGGACCATGAGAAAGTGACATGTGACAAGTGACACCGCACCACTTGTTTTAAATTATGATTTTTATTAAGTGAAATACCCATATTTTGGTCTTTCACTTTCTATTTACTCCTCTCTTCGTTAACTTCTCTCATCTTCATCTTCTTCATTTTCTTCATCTTCCTCTCCTTCTCATGACACTCTCTTCTCCAAACATCAAAGTTGAACCTTGCTTTCTTCCATCACTAGCCACTTAAATACCTTGCTATCTTCTTCTTTTTGCTAAAGGACCCAACCTATTCCACCTTAAAAGTTGATTATTGTGTATGTTGGAGGAGCTAGGGCTTTTGGAGACTCTTGAAGAAGCTTTAGGTAAATCAAGTAAGTAACATATTAATCTTCATGGCTTTGTTAAATGAAGCATATATGATGATAGTTAGTGGTAAATGATCATGATAGAGGAGTTGAAATATTTGTAATGTTGATGTTGCAATAAATATATTTATGTTTTGTTTTAATGTATTAATGGTATTTATGAGTTGTTTTAAGGGAGGATTGAGACACTAAATGGTAATGAAGAGTGATGATATAATGATGAAGACCTTAATAGTCATAAATGTTATGTTTTCATATAAATGATAAATCAAAGATCATGTCTTGCCTTCGTATATTTGATGATCAATATTTGATAAGTTGTTGAGATGATTTGAGTTAGAATGATCATTAAAGATGGTGTAGGAAAAAGTGCAGAAAATTTTGATAGATAATGGGTTTTATGTTCTATTTCTTGGTGTATTAATGTGGATCTCTTTAGGTGTTTTGGAGATGAACTAAAATAAGTCTAGAGCTAAAGAAATGGAGTAATGTGGTGTCTTGAAATGGGAAGAATTAAGGTGATAGTTAGAAGTGAAATGAAAGTGGAAATGAAGTTAAACATATGCAAAAAGTTGATGATGAGTGTGTGTGTGTGTGTGTGTGTGTGTTCTATTTTTGGTGTTCAGATCAATCATGGACTATAATTTTTTATGGATAATATTGAGCTGAAATGGAGTTAAGAATGATGGGAAAATGATGAGTAATTAAACTAGAAATGATAGACCAAGCATAAGGTGTTGAATGTAGTAAGTAAAGAGTTAGAAATCTAGAAAATATGGATGCAATTGGATAGATTTTGGGGCAAGAGGCATAACTTTTGTTTTCAATCTTGGATTGAGGTCATTTAAGTATGCTTTCGAAAAGGACTTTAAGTTCTACAACTTCTATGAAGATCCCGAGGAGAGATTTTGTTGTCTAAAGGATCAAAATTTCAAATTTTTGTAGGTGTCCTGTGAATGTCCGCCCAATGGACATCATGTACCTTCAAACGGACATGGGCAGAGTTAGAAAACAGAAAAACCCAAGAAGGTCTGCTCAGTGGACATGAAGTCCGCCCAACAGACAGTCATTGGCCATTTGGACTTAATTTAGGCTTGAATGGAGCTTGAATTAAACCTAGAATGATGCTTGGGTTAAGTGACTAAATGTGTGATATGTATGAAGTGATAATGGAGGTTATAACTTATTGAATGAATTGTTGATATCAAAGTACCAAAGGCATGAGTATAATGGGAATGAAGAGGTTCATATGATTGTAGTTATGATTCAAAGGAGATGAGTAATATGTATCAAGTAAAGGTGAATGAGAATTGGATATTATGAGAACATATAATGCTAGAAAAGAAATGACGAGTAATTGAATTATGTTATTAGAATAACCAAGTGTTCTTGAGGTGTAAACCTAAGAATAAGCTAGACACATACAATTGATAAGGTTTGAATAATCAAGAGACGTGATTAAGGAAACATACCCGGAATAGTCAAATTGAGCATGCATTATACATTACACCTATACATATGTGTACAATTGAATGTTTATGTGATTGTGAAATTAATAATGTGTGTATTGCATAATGTTGACACACAGGATAGAATGTCAGCATCCAGACGTTTCTAGATTTTGGAAGCAAATGCTAATCTAGAACATACTGTGAGTCGACCTAGATGGTTTCATTTTCTTTGTTTGTTATGTTTTAAATTTCTGTATTGAATTACTACTGAATGTGAATGTTATTCAGACAATCTGGACATAACAGTCCGAGGAGTTTGATAAATGTGAGAACACAGGAAGTGCTTCATTGAATGTGAATGTGAATGAAATAAGTGATTCTCAACATTTTTGTTGAATGTCGAACATCGATTTGATGAAAAATGTGAATGTGAATGTGAAATTGATTCTCATTGGAAGTGCTCTTTATATGTGAATCTGGCATAAATAAGTGTATTCAATAGAACTGTTAAATGCCGGACTTAGGTCTGATGGCATATGAAAGTGAATGTGTAAAGTGAAATAAAGTGATTGGTTGATCTTATATGATTTGATGCATTTCATTACATGAATGCATGACAACATAAAGGTTGTTTTGACCAGAGTAGCCACCGAAAAAGAGCTTAAAGCTTAAAAAGTGAAAAAGGGCTTAAAGCTCATAATGTGATTAAGAGTCAAAGGCTCACTATGTATATTGAGCCTGGTATCTCCAACGGATACGAGATAGTTATCAATGAGCCCGATATTCATAATGGATACGAGACAGTTATAGGCATTCAGTCACAACAATAATAATTGAAAGTGAGTTTCATGAGCATTGCATATAAAATTGATATGTATGTTTTAAATGATCAAAATGAACTGTTTGACTGCTTTAAATGTGAAATGTGAAAAAGTGATGAAAGTGATATGTGATGCTAAATGATTATTAGTGGAATGATGTGAATTACGTGATTACTTGAACTGTATGTGTTATGTGATATGAGTGAGCCGTCGAGGATGGTCCACTCATAGAGTTCGCAAAACTCACCCCAAAATTGCAACATTATTTTTCAGGCTTAGAGAAGATCTCTAGTTAGACAAATTGAAGTCTAGCCACTACATTCGAGTAAGAGATAGAGGTCGGGATCAGTTTGGGTCTGCATATGTATTTCATTATTTTGTATCAAAATGTGTATTCACAAGTATTGTACAATGTGTATGTGAATGATTTTGTAATATAATGACATTATGATTAAAAGTGATTTGTATATGTAATGGGCCAAAGTGACTACTAAAATTCTAATGATGTGTATAATGGTTGTAACACTAGTGATTGAAAATGTTTATGAATAAAATGGGCTGAATTTGATTATTGGTTTTAATGGTTATGATTGACTGACTGTTCTAGCATGCCACCCTCGTAGAGTATGTTCTCGAATACCGTCATTATATTCAGGAATATACATTATGAGAGTGGGGTGCTACAATGATTCCTTACATGTGTTTAGTTTCACTGCATACTATCATATTAAGGAGTCAAAGTTGGATCCATATGCAAAGAAAGCAATTTTCATGGGGATTATCTCTGGTGCAAAAGGATATCGTCTTTGGTGCCAAGAGTCAAAGCAAATAATTTTCAGCAGGGATGTTACCTTTGACGAATCTACCATGTTAAGAAAGGTGACAATTGAAAATGTTAAGCAAACAGATGGTACTCTAAAACAGGTGGAGTTTGAAGAAAGAATTATTACCCCAGTAAATTATGAAGCAGATGCAGAAACTCTGATGATAGAAGAGGAGCCAGATGAAGAAGGGGTTCAAACCCAAGAACCTCCACAGCAACAATTACCAATTGCAATGAGAAAGCCAAACAGGAACATTCAAGTACCTATTCGTTATTTTAATATGGTGGCTTATGCATCTCTAATTGAAATTGATGACATTCCTACCACTTATAAGTAAGTAGTCATGAATGAAGAAATACATTCCCTTCACAAGAATCAAACGTGGAAGCTAGCTAGTCTCCTAAAGGGAAAGAAGACAATTGGATGCAAATGGGTGTTTGCAAAGAAAAATGGATTTCTTGATAAGGATAATGTTCACTACAAAGCAAGGCTGGTGGCCAAAGTTATAACATCCCGTTACCTGCGGGAAGGTTAGAATAGTAAATGTGAGTGATTTATGAGAGGCTTAGAAATGCTTCTTCATACTCATACATAATATCGCATACACATACATATGAATAGTGAATTTTTCTGCACATGAAAATAATTGTACATGCATTTATGAATAATTCCGAGTATAATTGGACTGAGTTGTGATGTTTAGGAATTTTGAGAATTTGGAATTTATTTACATTGGAAATTTTATTGATCAGTGGATTTGAAATATTTTTTAATTTTGGATTTATTTTCAGAAATTATAGAGAATTATGGAAATTTATGGAAAATAGGAAAAAGAAGTTAAAAGAAGATTTGGAGATAGTTGGATTGTAAAGATGAGAGCTTAATGGAGTTAGTTTCAAAAGAAACTAAGTTAGAGGATAAGCATTAGGAAAGTGACAAGTGTCACTGACTAAGAGATTTTTAGAACCTTGTAGAAAGTAAGTAACGATATCTGAGAGTTAAAAAGGTTAAGTGATTTTTCCTAAGTTCCTTCTTCTTCACCACCTTCTTCGGATTTCCTCTGAATACACAAAGTTTTTCATCAAAAATCTTTCTAAAAGATTTCTGTGCTTTTCCTTCTCCAATACCAACCCCACCTTGCAAGTGGTTTCCTTTGCCTTAAGAAAAACTAGAAGTAGGTTAGTGTTCACAGTGGATCACATAAGTTTTACATGGAGTTAGGGCTTGAAGATAGTTATAGATTTTGGAATCTTTAACAAGTATTGAGAAAATCCTTTATAGTTTTGGATTCCTAAAATGAAATTGATGAATTTATGTTATCTGCATGGAAAATGGCATTTACGTATATATATATTTATGAATACTGTGGATGAGATGAAAATTTTGATTATAGTGTTATTTAGTTTTTGACGGATTTCTAGTGATCTGATGTTGTGGAAATTGTTTTTGGAGTTAGAAATAGCAATGAAATGGTGTTTAAGATGAGTGTAGGAAATGAAAGTATATAAAGGTGGTATGCTCTGTTTTCTATTTCCTTACTGTGCATGTATGAATATATATATATGTGTGTGTGTGTGTGTGTGTGTGTGTGTGTGTGCGTGCGTGTGTGTGTGTTGTACGTGAGTTGGTGAATTCTTTAGAGATGATTAAGAAAATGGATTTTGAGTTGAAGAATGATTGTAAAATAATGGTTTGAGATGGGAATGAGTGTAAAAATGAAGGTTGAGATGAAACATGAAGATTGAGAATGAAAGTTGAAAATGCAGTAAAGTAACAGAGCATGAATAGGTTGATATGAATTTTTGGCTTTTGATGGTTTTTGATTAAACTTGTATATTTTGGAGTGGTATAAATTTGTGATAAGTGAGTTTAATGAAATGGAGTGGAATTGACTAAAATAAAAATAGAAGTATTGGATTTTGAAAAAAATGGAAGTCTGAAAAAAAAATCTAGGAATGAATAGTAGGAGAGTGTTGAATATTCGAGCTGAAACTTTCGTGAATTTTCTGTATTGATATAGACAGATTTAGATAAAATTATATTCATGAAAGTTATATATCTTTCTTTTAGCTTTCTATTGATATAAAGTTTGCAAAATTTGGAGTTCTGGATCAAAAGTTATGGAGTTTAGAAGTTAGGATGTCTGTGAAGAAGAAGTGGAAAAGCACCGTAGTGCTGACTTTTAAGATTATATGCCAAAAGCACGACGGTGACATTGAGGGTTAGCAAAAAAGCACCGTTGTGCAAAAGCACAACGATGAATTTGGAGATTTGATAGCAAAAATTGCTATCGTGCAACTTTGAAGTTTTGAAAGGCTGATGAACATCCGCTATTTTTTGGCTATAACTTCTTCTTTTGACCTCCAAATTAATTGATTGTTGAACCATTGGACTCGTATGACATTGCTCTACCCTTCCACCAAAATTAATAACAATCTGAATTGAATTAAGAGAGATTGAATGGAAAAAGTGGGACGGGTCTGACTTGTGCTCTTACCCAATTTTTGTCCTTATCTGTCACAACAGTGACTTTTGATCTCTCATACCTGTCACGCCTGTCAATCATGCACGCCTGTGAGTGTTCTCTTCACCCCCGTGAGTTTAATTAGAATGACTGATGTTTATTTGTCCCACCAATTTACTGTTCTCCTCAATAGTAGCCATGACTTGTAATTGATCTAAACACTCGAGAGGAATTTCCAAACTGGACAGTGCTGTTTCTTTTGACCATAACTTCTTCTCTAGATGTTCAAATGAGATGATTTTTAGTTTAGAGTAAACAAGATATATAGGGATACAAATCATATGAAGAAATAGAATTGTGATTCAGTCGCTAAGATGTTCAATTTCTGGATGGAAGTTGTTTATACTATACTGTTTTTGAATATGAACAAACTGATAATGTTTGAGGTATATCTTCCAAATTACTGAACCAAATTGAGAGATTTTGGTATCAATGGAAAGATAAGACATAGAGGAACAATTTTATAGAAGAGAGTTTGACCAAATTACATCATTCTCACTTTCTAATTGAATGTGAACAGTAGACCTAAAGGTCTGGAATTTTGGAGAATTTATAAGAAGAAATGAGAGTTTTAATGATGTGTGATCATATAATGATGGAATAACATTAATGAGTGAATTGTTGGTATTAAAGTACCAAAGACATGTGTTTAATGGAGATGAAGTGGTCCATATGATTAAAGTTGTGATTCAAAAAGCGAAGTAAAGTGTATCTAATGGAAATGAATGAGAAATGAGTTATTATGAAAATAATTGATGCGGAAAAATGATAATGTGATAAAGTGTGAAATTTGATAATATACCCGGGATTATCATGAATATGCATCGTACATATTCCATATACACACATGTGCATAAATGAATGCTTATAATTGTGAAAATTTATTAATATGTGTGCAATGTGTGTTTTGCATAAATGGGTTGTGCAGGTTAAAGGTCCGCATTCAGGTGTTTCTAGAATTTGGATGCAAATGCTAATATGGAGCGTACTGTGAGTAGACCGAGATGGTCTCATTTTATTGTTTGTTCTTTTTGAATTTTTGTATTGATTGACTATGGACTGAATATATGAATGTGATTGATT
Organism: Erythroxylum roigii; assembly: GCA_027576455.1. NCBI lineage: Eukaryota > Viridiplantae > Streptophyta > Magnoliopsida > Malpighiales > Erythroxylaceae > Erythroxylum > Erythroxylum roigii. The sequence goes on along the minus strand of JANZXV010000211.1, from coordinate 23,092,312 downwards.
GTGTTGGTTTCCGAACAGAAGGTTCGATGATTGTGATGCTTGATTGAGACATTAAAGTGCCACTTGTATGTGAAAGAGATGAACTAATTGTACATAATTTGATTGTTAAATGTGTTCTGAAGGTGCATTTGCATGTAAGTGAAAATGTGATTCTCAACTTTAATGTTGAATGCCGAACTAAGGTCCGATGATATGGGAATGTGATTGAATGGGAACATGCAAATATGATTGATGCATTCCATTTCATGAATGCATGAAATATAATGGCAGTTGCAACCAGAGTAGCCACCGATTAGAGCTTAAAGCTCAAAGTGTGAAACGAGCCTTGAGCTCAGAAAGTGATTAAGAGCCTAAGGCTCATTATGTAAAATGAGCCCTATCCCCATCGGATACGGGATAGTTAGTAATGAGCCCGGTATCCAATGGATACAGGATAGTTTAGGTACTCAGTCACAACAAAGTAACAAATAGAAAGTGAGTCTCATGTGTACTGCATATGCATAATATGAATGATTAAAGTGTATTGAACGTAAAATGTGAAATGTTGTGAATGTGAATTATGTGTTGTGTGACTGGTTGAGTCATCGATGATGGTCACTCATTGAGTTCACAAAACTCACCCAAAATTTGCAAATATTTTTCAGGATCAGAAGAATACCCCATTAGGCAACGGGAGTATACCTACTGCATACAAGTGAGAGATAGAGGTCGGGATCAGTTCGCGTCTGAATTGTATTTCTTGATTTTCGTACTGAAATTTATTTCCTGCAAATTTTGTATTAAGGAGTGTATTTTGAAATCATTGTATAATGTGTAAGCGAATGTAATCATGTTGTATTGACATTATGATTGTGAGTGTTTTATTTCTGGAATGGGCCTTAGTGATCAACGAAATTATGATAAATTGAAAAATGTTTATGAAATAAAGTGGGCCCGAATTGATTACGGATTTCCACTTACTGTGTTGTGGTTTCAAAAGAAATAATACTAAGTGTTGACTGATTAAGCACTCTAGCATGCCACCCTCGCAAGACACGGACTCAGATATCACTCATGATGTCAGGTACTTGTCTTGCGGGAGTGGGGTGCTACATTATACCTTAAGGAAAAGATGGTTTGATATCAATGTATCTAAGTTTGGAATGAAGAAGTGTTAGATCCCATTTCCGAAACCCAACTCTTCAGAATATCACAACTATTGGATCTCATTTTCGGAACCCAACTTTTAGGAATATCATCATACCTAAGCGTATTATCCTGTAGGGTTATTTCCAAAAACCCTCATTAGGCATCATCCCACAAGGGTTGCGTGCCCATGACAATCAAACATCATAACAAACTTATTACTTTAAGTCAACCCTTTTAAAAGGAAGTCAATAGAACATACACAATCGAAACTACTTCAATCTATCATTTCATTACTAAAGCAACAGAGTTTGAAAAAAAACTTTATTTATATATTAAAAGCCACACCATTGGCTTATTACAAAATACAAAATAACAAATTTATAGAAATTCCCTTAGGCTCTTGTCACTTGATCTCTTAACTGTCACCTAAAGAGGGGATAGAAAGATGGTGAGCTCGAAAGCTCGTGGGTAACAGTTTATAATAGAAAATAAGCAAAAACCCTTTGAAAACATTCACTTGTCATAGAAAATTCTTATTGAAATCCATAAAGCACATTTTTATCAAATTCTTATCACGTAGTCAAATTCACAATTTACAAAACATGAATGCATCAAACTTGTTCACATAAGATAAACACATAAGCACATCAGAATGGTTCGGGTGGATCCAAAAACAGAACGTACTATGCATTTCCACATAATGGTCTTGCATAGCCGTGAAAATGTACTAACGCAATTCCACATAATGGTTTTGCGTAGTGATAACTTACATTTTATCATGTTAATTCTTTGTGTTTCATGTCCTTTTGGTAGACTTTTGTGATGTTTTGTTTGTGTTTCTACGGTAATTTGTGTCTTTGTATTTTCTAGGTGATGAAATATAAAATGACGCAATTTGGAGCGAAATTGGCTAATCTGGAATTGAAGATTTCAACATGACCATGTTGAAGGCAACACAATGTTGGACTACATGCGAATTTACCTTGGGATTTGAGCCTTAATAACAGCCCTCTTTGTTGACTAAGTCAAGAGTTTTATTTTGACATGTAAGTTACCTGGGCTCCACTTTATTCATTTAAACCATTATGAGTAGGCCCACATCATCTAATCAAGAGGAGGGCCGACATCATTTAATGGAAAGCAACAAAACCTAGGGACTAAGGGTGAGTGGCGGTAGAAACAAGAGAGGGGATTTTTATCAAAAGAAAACAACAAGAAAGGTGGGTGGTGGGAGAGCTTGGAGAGAAAAGATTAATTTTTATTATAAAAGGAGAGTGGACGAAAAGCAACAAGGGAGATTTTTGACAAAAGAAAGTGAATTGACAACAACTTTGAGCTTTTGGGGAGTTGGAAAGATTTATTTTATCATCACAAAGGAAGGTGCGCTGCGGTTCTGGGTGTTG
>JANZXV010000211.1:23071456-23082254 GCA_027576455.1 Erythroxylum roigii | reverse complement strand
TTTAAGTTTCTAAGGTCTAAAGTTATCTTTCTGTACAGGTTTGGGTTTATGAAATCTAATGAATTTCAATTTTATCTGAAAATTCTGAACATATGGAATTTGCTTTCTATTGCAGTATTGCATAAGGTTAGAAAGTGTTTTGAGACTCTCCGAGTCATAAAATTTGGACCAATTGGAAATAGGCATGATTATGATCACTTCACATGTAATTTCCATGCTATGCATCCATACTTGATCTATGTCATTGATTCTACTGGTCTTGTGACATTTGTTCAGTTTAGTCACACAATTAGATGACAAAAGCCGCTTTGATCTTACATTAGTAAAATTGATGGACCAGATTGTTTTGGTATATTTCTAGAATGAGATAACAAGTTTGCGCGCATTTAGTTTTCTTCTATGTACATTATCTGGAAACACACGTAGCCCAAGTGAGAGATTGTTAGAATTTTATGGGCCACGTGTATAAATATATGTACGTAGATTTCTATCTTGGTTATAGGCCTAATAAAATGTGATCTAACTTTAGTAAATTAATTGGGCCTACAGAAATGTTAATTATTTATTAGTATGGGCCTGATGTATAGAAGCTCATTACGATTCATTATGGTTAATGGACCCACAATGACCCGTAAGTCAAACCTGACTATAAAAAGGGTTGTGGTCCCCAAGCCAGAAACATTCTTGACATTCCTTCTAAATAAAGTTCATCAGTTTTTTCTGTTCCATAAGGAGAATTCATTCGGTTTTTGGATCTTGGCTTGGAAGAACACAAATCCATCAAGTTTTGCTATTTACGCTTCTGTTGTACAATGGATCAAGGTTAGTGTTCTTATTTGTATATATATCATTGTTTATTTGATTTGTGTGTGATTCTGGTTGATTATTTGTTTAGAAATCTGAATAATAATCATAAGGCATGATTTCTAACAACATGCTCATATAATCATTTAACGCATCAAAATTATAAGGAAAATCAATAAAAAATAATAAATGTAGCTTGTATTGTAGTTCATATGCAAGAAAAAGAGGGCTAAGGCTGAAATTTGTTAACTAAGGGAGATCAAAACTACAAGGCTTTTCAAGAATTCAGCCATATAGCCTAAATTCCCTTTTTATGTTAATGTATCTAGTCCAATCCAATGATATGTTCTTAACATGCATAAAAAACCAAGTTGTAGAAGTATCAAACTTTGTGACAACCACTCAATTTAGAAAATGGAGCATAAAATTTGAATGCTTATAAGCTTAAAAGCTCACAGTTTCAAATAACATGTATTGGATCATATTTCATTCTTCAAAAATCAATCATCATAAACAATTAATCAATATTTAGTAGGGAATATGTCAACCATTCATGCATGTTTTTCTATTGCAATTCAATCTAAATCAATCATTCATGAAAACTCAAATAATTCAAAGATATATTTTAAAACAAATTGAGACGCCTAAAAGGATAAGCCAACAAACAAGAAGTAAAACAAGATTTAATTTAGCTAAAATTATAAAAGTAAGAATAACATCATCAAATAAGGCTAAACACTAAAAAAAATTATTTGATACATTATCCTTAATATGTCAAAACTAGTATCATTCTCTGAGTTGTTCATTTTTTGGACTCTAATATATACAATTTTCATAGGTGACTTCGGCATCAACAATCCACCTTGATGAAGTCGAAGGAAATCAATGCCATACAACACAAACTCATGCCCATATAGAAACTCAATCCCATACACAGACATTAACACAAAAATCGTTTTGTACATGAAACTAATTCCAAATCAAGCAGAAAAATCAAGCACGGAGAACACGAAAATACCTTAAAGAAAACCACTGGAGAAGACGATGCCAACAATCGGAGGAGATGACGGAGAATACCCGATGACGGATGCAACTCCACACGTAGCGGCAAATCTGGAGAGAGAGGAGGAAACGTCAGGTGGGGGGTCGGAGGGGTCTCGGATTAACGTTTTTAAGAATAACAAAACGACATCGTTTGATTTTACAGATGATAGACAACGACGTATAGCTATGGAATTTACCAACGGAATTACAGACAGAAATGTTTCATCAGTAAACTAAAAACATTTTTCGCCAACGTTGTCTTCCTTATTTACTGACAGTAATTAATTACCATCGCTAAATACAGTTGTATATTCATTTTCTTTTGAGTTCAGCGACGAATATTGCTACCACCGCTAATTCAAAATTTTTCAGACAACTTTTCCAACGAGTATAATATTTCTGTCGGTAATTGGCAACGGTTTCTTTACCGTCGGTAATTTTTTGTCGCTAATTCATACTTTTCTTGTAGTGGGAGTAATATGAAAAAAAAAATAGCTTATGACATAGATTGGTGATATAGGCATGTCTACCATCTGCAGCTCCTACTATTTAATAAACAAATATGACACAGACTAGGGAATGAGCATGGCCTAGATCATGTTTAACAAATAACTTTACCATGTACTGATATATGGTAATTACTTTAATGTTTTTAACTTCCTTTTGAGAGCATTTAGCTTGTGTTTTGACTGATATATAAAGTAATTGATATAAATGTGGTTAATATTTATGTTTTTATGTCTTATTTAAGCTCTCTCATGAAGTAGAATGGAATTTGGGCAAAATTAAGTGAAATTGGAGCATTTAGGAATATTAGCTAACTGATTTTAGATTCATATTATTGTTAAGCACTAATTAATTACTAGCAGAAGGGACTTAAGAAGCAAAACCGAATTGATGCTGATGTCATAAATGGAATAGACATCAATGTGCTGATGTACAAATAAGTTTGAGAAGCATAAGTAAGCTAACACTGGAGTGGTACTTACAATTAGTGCTAAACTTGTTAATGTTTGCACAATGTGAAGTTCCAAAAGCTAACCGACGCTAGTGACGTAACACACAATCAGAGGATGCAGAGAAATATAATCTGATCAAATTTAGGACTCTATAATGTAAACTTAGCTATAAATACTTTTAGGAGGTTTAATTAGGGGACTCATTTAGAACTTTTAGAGGCTTTTGGAAGCTAACTTGTTCTTATGTTTTACCAATAACACCAATCCTTAGGGTCGTATGGTCACACTTTTGGACTCTCTTACGGAGGAGCCCACTTTGGTTTTAGATGAACACTTCCATTCCACTATCATTTCCAAATCTCCAATATCAAACGTTACAACGCTTGTGCCTAATGAGAATTCCAAGTTCTGGCTAACTAATGACAACGATTGACACCTTCGTCTCTGCTAGGGTTTTCCTTCCAAAACACTACCAAAGATCAGTGCATTGCACTCGAAGGTTCCGGTCAAAATCTCCGTTTCTTCGCCGATCATTCACGGTTTTATGCGACTTGAGTTCTAGCTCGACGCGGCGACCCGGTGATGCTAACCAAGACGATTTTGTTACTAGGGTTCTGAGGGAAAATCCTAGCCAAGTTGAGCCCAGATACTTGATTGGTGGTAAGTTCTGCACTTTGAAGGAGAAAGAGAATTTGAGCAAAAATCAGAATGTGGGCCTTGTTGATTACTTGTCAAAGAAATTGAATTTAAAATTGAAACCCATTAAATTGGGGAACGAGACTCATTATGAGATAGAGGCCGTGTACCTGAAGGATATTTTGAGGGAGTATAGAGGAAAGCTTTATGTGCCCGAACAGGTTTTTGGAACGGAGACTTCTGAAGAAGACGAGTTCGATAGGAACTTAGAGGTGTTGCCAAAGATGAGCTTTGAGGATTTTAAGAAGGCAATGAATAGTAACAAAGTCAAGTTATTGACTTCGAAGGAGTTTACGGCTAGCGGCTATGCAAATGGTTATAGGGACTTCCTCGTTGATTTGAAAGAAATCCCGGGTGACAAGAGATTGCAAAGAACCAAATGGTGATCATTGATCTCTTCAAAATTTGTTTGAATTGCCCAACTGTAAAGATTTTCTGTTTGGATATGTTTATGCATTACGTTGTGACGTAATATAAATTCATTATGCAGGGCAATGAAGCTAGACGAGAATGAAGTTCAAGTTCTTCTGGAAAATTACAATGGGCCTCGATATGAAATAGAGAGGCATTTGATGGTACTCGACCTTTCTATTTCTTCCAACTGGTTTTGTTCATTGATGAGCAGATATGTGAAATGGTGGTTAGAAGTAACATGAAAGTAATTCAGCAGAAGCGCTAGGACTAAGTGGGTTCAAAAGTGCCAATAGTTTTATAAACTAGTAGGTAAAATAATTTCATCTTTTCTACTGAATTTGGTGAAAGGAACGAAAAGATGCTTTTGAAGATGATGGAAATATCAATGTCATCATGAAAAATTGGAATTAGATAAAATTAATTTTCCAAGATTCCATCTAATGCACATTTAAATTTCCAAGAGTCCATCTAATGCAGATACTTACATCTAAAATAGAATCATTGGCAAACGAATATTTTACTAGATCTTATAATCTTATTTTTATCTAACACTGAAGTTTGTTAGCTGTCTGGAAGACATAATTTCATTGTGATTTCCATTATATTGAGTGAATTGTAAATTTTCAATTATCTGTTCAGAAGTTCATGTAACAAGTCTCATTGCATAAAAATGTTTGTCTGAACATGCTAAGAAAATAAAAAATTATCTTCTTTTCTGCCGGTAGTATTCCTGACAGCTTCCTCAATTTTTGCAGTCTTCTGTGGGAAAGTTGCCGGACTACCCTCATCCCACGGCGTCTTCAATATCAAGTAGAGTGATGGTGGAGTTTGGAATGCTTACAGCTGTTATGGCTGCTGCAGCAGTTGTTGTTGGAGGATTCCTAGCTTCTGCAGTATTTGCTGTTACAAGTTTCATTTTTGTGACTGCTGTATATGTTGTATTGCCTATAATCAAACCATTTCTTAATTTTTTTCTTGGCATCATTGTCGGTATTTTTGAGAATGTTTGGGAAAATTTTGTGGATATTTTCACTAACGGAGGAGTTCTCTCTAAATTATCTGAATTTTACACTTTTGGTGGTGTGGCTGCCAGTATTGAGATGCTAAAGCCAATCTTGCTTGTGCTTTTGACCATGGTCCTTCTAGTCCGTTTCACACTTTCAAGAAGACCTAAGAACTTCAGGAAATGGGTAAATATTACTTAACTTTCAATTATTTAAAAAGTAGGGGATTCTCTCCCTTTTATTTTACTTGAAATTGTTCACTGATAAAGTTGCTTTTTTGTAGGATTTATGGCAAGGAATTGATTTTTCTCGTTCTAAAGCAGAAGCCCGTGTTGATGTTAGCTTCTAACCACATTTTTGTGCTTCTCTGTGTCTTTGTATTATTCATCATACTAATTTGAAAAATTGGTCTGCAGGGTTCAACTGGTGTAAAATTTGGTGATGTGGCTGGAATTGATGAGGCAGTAGAAGAACTTCAAGAGGTACTCGTGTAGAGCTCTTTCTTTACTTGAAATCCTTATTAAGTTGAGAATCAGAAATATATGATATTGTGTCTAATGGAATCAATTATTTCCAGCTACTAAAGCTCATACGAATTAATAGTTTCTCTCTGGAAACAATATAAATGAATAGACAATCATTGCATCTCAAATTCAACTGATCAGGGTAAATATTATCTGGATATTGCAAGTCATATAGGGTAAGGTCAAAACCTTCTTCCTCTTCAATGAAGCTATTACTTTCTTTGGCATTTACAATGGTGAGAGGGATGTTCCTAATCCTTCTCCCCAGTTTATACTCATTTAACTCATGAATCTATTGGACTGCGAATTAGATGGAATCAATTGGACATCCATTTTCTTCTATTTCCTTGTTTCTAACTATTATCTCCACTGGATTTTGAGGAACATAAAGGTTCTAAGCTTCACAATAAATTGCTTAAAGGATAAGGAAAGCATCTTTCCTTCTAATTGCTACACTTTTTATGCTTTTTCTCTTATTTTGATTTTTTTCTCGTTTTTCCCTATTACTTTAAAACAAAACCAAGCAAGTCCTTTCCATCAACTTCGTTGGAGATGTAACTGATTTATCATCAAATGAACCTTTAAGGATACATTTGGTAATGTTGTTACATTTCACAAACTTGTGTTTCGATGATTAATCCATTAAGATTTTCACGGGGCAGACATGGCTTCTTTTAACTTATTTATATTGGCAGAGTTTTCTCCTCTACATATTCCTCGGTGTTGCATTTGGCGTAGAATCTGATCACTTCTGTCTTCGCAATATTCACCTTTTCCATTTTCTATAGAAAATATGCACTTATCATCATTACAGATTGTAATTTTGATTTTTACATTTTATGTTCGTATTTAGTTGGTGAGGTACTTGAAGAATCCAGAATTGTTTGATAAAATGGGAATAAAGCCTCCACATGGAGTACTATTGGAAGGTCCTCCTGGATGTGGCAAGGTTGGTTTTTCAGTTGAAGGATTCCATTGCAATCCTTTCACTGCAAATATTAAGGTTTTGCACTTACTTTGCAGACTCTGGTAGCCAAGGCTATAGCTGGTGAAGCTGGAGTTCCATTTTACCAAATGGCTGGTTCTGAATTTGTAGAAGTTTTAGTTGGCGTTGGTTCTGCTCGTATTAGGGATCTTTTTAAGAGAGCCAAGGTGATAACCATGGTTACGATTGGGCAATCATTTGAGATGCATGACTGAATCTGTTCTTCCTTCGTATGCATTTTCTTTTACAAGTCCTGCAAGATATGTCACAGGCATAACCAAACCCTCTTGTGATATCCATCATGTGTACCAATTCTCAATCCTGAATGTATAGCCTTGTCCAATAACCTTGGTATATGTAATTGGTTTAATTGGGAGATGTTGTGGCTTCTGTGCAGGTGAACAAGCCATCTGTCATATTCATCGATGAAATTGATGCATTGGCTACAAGGTATGCGGTTTTGCAGAGATCACTGAAATGAATCAATGGTATAATGTGACACTGTGTCAACTTGCTTTTAGAGCAACTTCCTCGAGTGTCTTTAGTGATGCCCTAGATACCAATTCATCTTCTGTAATTGCTGTAAATACCATAGATGAATTGAAGTTATTATGTAGGTCTAACTTGAGTTGCTAATCATACTCCAAGAGAATGTCACTTTGATAGGAGCATATACATTACATTTCCAGCCTGAAAATCAAAGTGATTGCTCAGTGTTAAACTTAGGGTTGAAATAGATTAGGTACTCAGAAGCATACACTATTTTTTCCCCTCATACAACCTGATCTTATTTCTTTTCGAAGGAATTTGATGATTTTCCTCATTAAAGAAGCTTTCTCCTGCCCCCAATTTGTGTCAAAGTGTAACTAGGAAAATTTGATGTCATGTTTTCATGTTTCAATTATATAATTGTCTTCTGTTGTTATTCTCAAAGGCGATGCAAATAGGAAACTGACAATCCATAAGTTTGCATTAGTATTGAAGCTATCAGCTTTTAGATCAGCAAGTTCGCTTATTATGCACCTGCTGCGGATGATTCAAGAACTTATTGCCCACTGATTTTTCTGTTTGCTGTTTGTGTGATCAGACGTCAGGGGATTTTCAAGGAATCTACTGACCACCTATATAATGCTGCCACCCAAGAGAGAGAAACTACATTAAACCAGCTTCTGATAGAGCTTGATGGCTTTGATACTGGCAAAGGTGTTATATTTTTAGCTGCTACAAATCGGAAGGATTTGTTGGATCCTGCACTCCTTCGACCAGGTCGTTTTGATCGCAAGGTTTGTTTTTGTTCCCAAATGAAGCAAATGGGAGTGACAGGTTATCATAAAGGCTAAATATTGTTTGGTATACTACTGTTTTGTTTGTTAGTCTTGGGGATGATGTCCTAGCTGCACGTATTTATATCCTCTATAGTCTGAAACCTTGCAAATCATTTTAGTTGAATTTTACTTGCTCATTGATTGTTTATGATTGTTGAAATGCGTATTAGGTTGGGAAAAAGTTGGTTAAACAACTAATATTATTACTGTGAAAAGTTATTAGTAAATTGAATGTAATCCTGGTTTTTCTTTTCCAGATTAGGATACGTCCTCCTAATGCTAAAGGTAGATTGGATATCCTAAGAATCCATGCAAACAAAGTGAAGATGTCGGAGTCGGTTGATTTATCTACTTATGCAAAAAATTTACCTGGTGAGTGCTTTTGTTGGTTATGTTGAGATCCCCAGTTCTATTTCTGACTACTAGTGTAATGATCAGGATGGAGTGGAGCTAGGCTGGCACAATTGGTTCAGGAGGCTGCTCTTGTAGCGGTCAGGCATGGCCATGCTGCAATTCTCCAGTCAGACATGGATGATGCAGTTGATCGACTTACTATTGGACCAAAGCGTGTTGGAATAGAGTTGGGTCATCAGGGACAATGTCGTAGAGCTACTACCGAGGTTGGAGTTGCAATGATTTCTCATTTGCTTAGGCGATATGAAAATGCAAAAGTTGAGTGCTGTGATCGCATTTCCATTGTCCCTCGTGGTCAGGTATCCTTCTTGTCCCTTGATTTTATTCCTCTTTTGATGCTGAACTTCTGCTTTTTAGACTTCATGTTGGATGTCAGATTGTTTTGATGAAGCTTGGAGTAGCATATGGGTTCAACAAAAGGAGATGTTAATAAATAGACTCATTGCTTCACTCTCTTGTATCATTCTGTATGATTAGTACAAAATGTTGACTTTAAATTTATTTTGGGTTTGCATTTGCACTTTTGTACTACTATTTAGATGCTATATGTTGGCTACTAAACAGCATTTTCCCCTAGATTTCTCTATATGCATTTCTTGTCGTTTGAAGCATATGATAAAATATATTACGGACTTTTGCAGACTTTATCTCAACTTGTTTTTCATCGGCTTGATGATGAGTCATATATGTTTGAACGCCGGCCACAATTGCTGCATCGTCTACAGGTGTGGAATTAAGTTTGTTTAGTTCAGCGTTAATAGTTCTTCCATGGTGGTGAGAAAATTTCACCTTTCATTTCTGTGCGAAGGTTCTTCTTGGAGGAAGGGCAGCTGAAGAAGTTATATATGAGCGAGATACATCAAGGGCATCGATTACTTACCTTGCAGATGCATCTTGGCTTGCTCGTAAAATTATAACCATGTTAGGGCTTTATCCATTGGTGCACATTATGGTTTCTCAGAGTTGATTGGTGTTTATTCTGGTCTTGTTTTCCACTTTGAGCAGATGGAATTTGGAGAATCCAATGGTCATACACGGGGAACCGCCTCCTTGGAGAAAGAAAGTTAAATTTATAGGTCCACGCCTGGATTTTGAAGGATCACTTTATGATGACTATGACCTTATTGAACCACCAATCAACTTCAATTTGGACGATCAAGTTGCTCAAAGGACAGAGGAGCTACTACATAACATGTACGAGAGGACAGTTTCTTTGCTGAGGCGGCACCATGCAGCATTACTCAAAACTGTCAAGGTGATGAAGTTCAGCTGAAAAGAGTTCTGTTTCTTCTTGATGTCATGAAAAATCGATTTCCTTTCATCATTGAAGCTGAAATAACAAAAAATTGTCACAAGTCAGTTTCTATAATATATATTTGTAGAGATCATATTGGGAATTGTGACTTAAGTCATTTAATCCGACTCATATTTCAGGTTTTGCTGAATCAGAAGGAGATCAGTGGAGAGGAAATTGATTATATTTTGAACAATTACCCACCACAAACTCGTTTAAGTCTTCTTTTGGAGGAGGAAAAACCAGGAAGCCTCCCCTTAATTCGAACAGGACAAAGGCGTGAATTGGAATATTCGCTAGTAACACAACCAAAAGGAGTAGAGTCATAAAGGAGACACCACCCTCGGAAAGCTTGCTGTCTCATTGCAAGCCATGCAGCCGACATCAGAAGCTTGTTACTTCTCCAGTAAATGTATTAGTGATGATCATTTCACTAACTTTTGCTACCGTTTTTTGCATAAATAGTGGAAGCTTTTAGTGAATGTGCCAATGTGTAGAACAAGGAATTTTACTTGGTTTCTCCAGCGGATCCGTAAGACTTGTCCGAAATCAAGTCTGAAATAAGCCCATCCCGTAAGCTTGTTTATAATGCATGTTCACTGATACGTCTCAGTTTTTATTTTCAATTGGTACGTTTACTTTTTTTAAGCATCTCAAATTATGAAAGAAATAATTATAAATAGTTAAAATACTTGACATTTCAAAAAAATTACTTTTAGTTCTTATAAACATCTTTCAGTTCAAGTTTCTAGAAGCTTAAAATTTAATATGTTTTTGAGAAATTAAAATTTTAAAAGAATAAAGTTGAAGTAAAATCATAAGCATTTAAGAAACTGGTCATATATTATAGAACAACTCAAAACAAGAGCTAACCAAGGAAAATCTGGGAAACGAAGTTCTATGGAGTTGAAAACTCCTGAAATGGCTTACTCATCATAAATATTTGAAGTTAGAAAATCAAGGTTCTTAGGCTAACTATAGAGTGGAAGTTCAAGGAAGTTTTGTGGAGTTGAAAACTGAAACAGCTTCCTCAACATAAATATTTGAGGTTAGAAAATCAAGGTTCTTACTTAACTGATCAGTGGAAGCTTGATGTCTGCATATAATGGATTAGTCCCTAAGCAAACTAACAGATATTCCGATGGCTATAGCACTCATATTATAGATCTCGTAACTTGTATAGATTAAGGGTGCGTTTACTTTCTGAAAATTTTCTAGTTTTCTAGAAAATTTTTTTATAAAATAGAAAAAAAATTATAAAACATGTTTATTAATAAAAAAATAGATCAATTTTTCAAGAAAAGTGTGTTTTCTATTTTTCCAATTTTCTAGGAA
>JANZXV010000211.1:23025480-23039019 GCA_027576455.1 Erythroxylum roigii | reverse complement strand
GACTTCTACCTCTGCATGGGAAGTTTTCTCATGCCAACGGGCTGCTCATGCTAACGGGCTGTGGAGAGCGTGGATCGAGCTTGGGCCTGTCATAGCCGTTGGGTACGGGGCTTACTCTATGGAGGATGGACTGATCGGCCCATAGGTTGTCTTAACTGAGTCCGAGCCTTGCACGGCTGACCCGACCAGAATGAATACCAATGGCAGTACTAGGAAGGCGAATGGTTAAAAGGAACAATCGGGCAGTTACACAGTGGCTCATCCAATGGTCTGATGATGATGACACTAGAGCAACGTGGGAGTATGTCTTTGATCTTCAAAAATGCTTTCCAAAAATTAAGTTGGTGGACAAGGATGTTAAGGGGGCGGAAATTGTTGCAGAGACCAAAGAAGAAGAAGACGATGATGTCAGTAGTCGTTAGTTGTTAGTACAAAATGCTGAGTTTTAATTAAGGACCACCTTGTTAGTATACGACTTAGCTATATATAAGCTGCGTTGTAACAGAAATATGGCATGTAATAACCGAATGAGATTTGATTCTCTTCTCTCTCCTTTCTAAGTGATTCTGTGTATCTCTTCCTCTCTCTTCTTCTCTCGCACCTCTTCTATTCTTCGCTTTCAACACGTGATTTTCCCGATGTCCATTATTTTTCATAACATGCTGTATCTACCAAACATACACAATAAAATGACAGCGTTGTGGTTATCAAAAGTAGACCAACACCATGGCGTTTTGCAGATGGGGTAAAGACACGCGAGAAGAGTCTCCAGAAGTTTCCCAATTAGGGCAAAACATTGAGGGTGACGGGCGATCTTCTTCTCCGTACAGTTAGCGTCACCATGGTAAGAAAATCACTGACTTGAATCGTGCGACTTTCTTCTATTAACCATCTGAGCATAGTGCTATTTTTCTAGGGTTTAACTTTAGCTTGGGGTAGTCACAGTAGCTAAACAGAGTGAGTCGTAGTGGGTCGATCAGCCGAGGTTAGAACTCACCCCTGAGTTTCTTGATTCTTCTTGTTTTTCATTTGTTGCGTTGATACTTGATCCTCATCCATTAGGTGGTGCTTTTTGTACTATAAATTTGATTAACTACCAAAACGTGCTTACTTTTAGTTGAATTTAAATTATATTTGGTTTACGAATTTAGTTATTGAAAATAGGGCACCGAAAGAAATGTTAAGGGAAAGACTGAGAAATGGGAATAAATTTACAGACCCTACAGCTACAGTGGTCGTTAAAAGAAGTCTGAATTTAGAATTTGAAGGACAAATTTGGCACACAAAATTGTCCCCGAATTAACCGCCGTTCAAACCCTATAAAAAAGTAGTTCCCGAAAGTGTTGGAAGTGAAGACCAGAAAAAGAAACAAAAACACGGAAGGCACTCTGCACCCAACTTAGCTTCCCTATCTCTCTCTCGCTCTCCACTCTCGCTCACACGACACAACAACAAAAGCCTTCACAAACCTTTCTTCTTTTTCCCATCTCCGAGGAACCAACGACAACCACCCAAAAAATTGGGAAAAAAAACTTTTGTTTTTATCTTTTTCTTTGTGCAAGGACAAGAGATGAAGAAACCTCGTAACGGCTCTCCAATTCCATTGTTAAACGGTAGCAAATGTCAGAGGAAGGATTGCAGGAACAGGGAAAGGGAGAGTCCTATCGTGGTAAATAGTAGTAAGAAGAACAATAAAAATGGCAGGAGAAGTTTTTATGAGCTGTCATTGTCTTTGATTCTCTTACTCTGGTGTCTTATCTTCTTGTTTTATACTCGGCTTGGCCTCAGTCACGAAAATGAAGGTGAAAACTTTATTCTTTACGCTAATTTGTTCTCTTGCACTAGCATCTTGTTTTGGATCAATTCACGTCTTCTCTTTGGCGTACATTTACATATAGTTCTTGCATCATCTGGCAATTCCCTATTTGTTTTCGATATAATTTAGAGGAAAGGAAAATGCATGATAAAAAGATGAAGCATTCAAGATTCAACCTTTGGCTGTATAGTTGTTAAGATAATGTCTAAACGAATAATGTTGCAATATATACGGAATCAGTATAAATATTTTCTTATTTGTCTTTAGGTGTCAAGAAATGTTGGAAATAAAAATACCAAGGCCCAGACATTGTTATGTTTAAATATCCTTCTGTTTCCCTTTTCTTGGTACTAGTTTCAGGAAGCTCCAATTAATAAGGATGAGCTATAATTGATGGTCGTATTATTGTTAAATAGTTTTGTGCATATTAATGTACTAACATAAGTTTGTCTTTCCAGGAAATTTGACTCTAGATAACAAAAGCACACCTTTCCCTTGTGGTTTGAAGGATGAACTATCTAGTGATGCATATTCACCGGTTCCAAATAGAGGTAATAACACTATGAACTTATGGTTGCTTGAGCTTAATTTGTCTATCGCTAGTAGCAATTCCTCAGTTCATCTCGAGTTCCCAAATCATCAGTACTCCCTTCTGGAGCCAACTAGATTAGAGGACTTAGTATGGAACATCATAGGTTATGGAGCTTTCATGTGTAGAGTTCAAAATGCTGAAGAAATTAAGGTTGACAAACCAAAAGAACTAGCCAGTGGGAGACACCATTCGACTTACATCAATTTGGATGAGTTCCGGAACATAACAACACAAGAAAAAGTTCAAGAGGTACCCTGCCAGCTTGTTAACATCACCCACCGGCTTGAACCTGATGGTAAAGAGTACAACTACGCCTCTGTTCTAAAGGGTGCAAAGGTGGTGGCACATAATAAGGAAGCAAAAGGAGCAAGTAACATTTTGGGAATGGATCACGATAAATACTTGAGAAACCCTTGTTCTGCCAGAGAAAAGTTTGTTGTTATTGAGCTTTCTGAGGAAACATTAGTTGATGTAGTGAAGATTGCAAATTCTGAACATTATTCTTCAACTTTCAAGGATTTTGACTTGTTTGGAAGCTTGAGCTATCCAACTGAGAACTGGACATTGTTGGGAAAGTTTATGGCCGCCAATGTGAAGCAGCTGCAAAGCTTTAAGCTCCCTGAACCAAAATGGGTGAGGTACTTAAAGTTGAATTTATTTAGCCATTATGGATCAGAACATTACTGCACATTGAGTGCTTTTGAGGTATATGGAGTAGACGCCGTCGAACAAATGCTCGAAGATCTCTTAGTGTCATCTGAAAAACCTGTTTCAAACAAATTGCCAGAGATCAATTCATCTGTCGCACCCACTTCAAAGCCAGAAGCAGTTTCTGTGGATGGGAAAAAAGTTGGCAAAGCTTTGGTTGGAGAAGAAAATGCTGGTACTGGTGCAGAAAATGTTAATGATGCACAGCAGCTCCATGCTGATGTTACAAAAGATCCTTCAATTAAAAGTAAAATTCCAGACCCGGTCATTGAAGTTAGGCAACGACCAATTAGCAGAATCCCAGGTGACATTGTTCTTAAGATCTTGATGCAGAAGGTGAAGTCACTTGAGCTTAATTTATCCGTGCTAGAGGAGTACATTAAGGAATTGAATCGGAGACAAGGAGAATTTCTGCCAGAGCTTGACAAGGAGCTATTAAGAGTTTCCTCGCTCTTAGAGACTGGGAAAAAGGAAATTGAAGACCTAATGCGATGGAAGGAGGAAATGGTAGGCTTTATAAATTCATAAAGAAAATGGATTATGAGCAAAGAGGTATAGGCTAACATATATTTGTATGTATTTATCAGGAAAAAGGATTTGATGACCTTGAGGATTGGAAAGCTGTTGTCTCATCTCGGTTGGAGTCATTGGTCGGAGAAAATATGATGTTAAGGTATGAAAATTTTTGGTCTAGAATTTGATTTTGGTAAGGATTATTACTTATGAACTAAAGAAATATATTTATGTTGATTATGTGATCAGACTAGATGTCCAAAAAGTAATGAAAGAGCAATCAAATCTGGAAAGCAAAGAGCTGGCGGTGCTAGCAGTGAGTCTTTTCTTCGTGTGCTTTGCAACAATCAAACTAGTGTCTACAAGAGTTTCGAGCATATTAGGAGCTCCTCAATCAGAGAAAGTTTGTAGGACAAGTAGAGGGTGGGTTATGATACTTGTAAGCAGCACTATGACTATATTCATTACATTGCTCTCCAGCTAGTCCCAGTCTGATAAACTATCAACATCCCAACATCCCTTTTTGTAGGTCTAGATAAACTAGATCCCATCCCTCCCAAATCATTTCCTTTTCTTTAGCTACATCTGTAATAATAATAATAATAATAATAATTCATTATACATATATGTGTATATAGCTGTCTGCAAAGTAAGCATAAAGTGTTTGTGTCCCCCAGTCTTAATCAATTTTACCATACAACACGTTGGCTAACTAAGGAAATCCCAGTCAGAAATTGCAACCAATTCGTCACGGGCCCTCTATTAAATAATAATAACCAAACACGTCGTCGTTTCCAGAGAGAGAGAGAGTCTTATTAGGTGATATAAAAAAGAAGGCCAGCTTGGCGCGTGGAAGCACGCGCGCGTGTTTGCTCCTAATCAGTTCTACTCACGAGTTACAGCTCCCGACCCACGACCCACGACCCCCGACCCCGACCCCGTCCCTCGTCTCGTCTCTTCGTTTCTCTCTGCGGATAACCAGAAAAAGAAATTGTTAAATCACCTTCACCTTCACCTTCACCTTCACCTAGGATTTGCCGTTTGTTTGCGGTTAGTTAGTTAACAGAATAGAACAAAACAAAACAAGGCAAAGTCTCTTTGGATTCTTAGGGCTTTTGGTATATGTTAGATTTGATGTCTTATATTGAATGGAGATTATCACTCTCGCCTTCTCCTCCTACCAATCGCTCCTCATAGTCTCTTCTCTGACTGTCCTCTCTCTCCTACTCGCGCTACTCACCCTCCGATCAAAATCCCTCAAATCCTCTCCTCCTCCTTCAACTCCTCTTGCCAAGCCCTGTAACTGTTCCTGCAACGCCGCGAGAGACTCAACGACGGATATGGTGGTGACGAAAACGGCCGCGTCGGCGGTGGAGAGACAAAACGGGGCGTCGATGATGGAGCAGTTGGTGCCGGAGATTACGACGCATGCGCTTAGTTATTTGGATTATCCGAGTCTCTGTAGGTTATCCATGACCAATTCCCTGATGCGCAAGGCCGCCAATGATGATAATGCCTGGAAGGCCCTTTATCACAAAGTATTATTCTGTTACTTCTCTAGTTCTCTTGTTTTTTAAATTCGTTTTTGGTTTCGTTTGAAAGGGAAGAAGTTCGTTTATCTTTTCTCAGTAGGGTTTCTAGGTTGGAATTGTGAATTTTGATTTGTATAAATAATTTCCTTAAATGATTGGCATCTTCATTTTCACTTGTCAGGATTTTACTTTAGAACAAGATAGTGTGACGCCTGTTAATGGGTGGAAAGCTTACTATGCAGCTACAAGGGCAATCGTGAATGTGAATACACAATTCTTTAACATCATCAGAGAAAGATCACTTCCTGCTATGAAACGTTTTTGGCTGAATGCTGATTATGTCAAGTGTGTTCATGCATCAGGGGAACTTTTCTCTGGGTAAGTTTGATATCCATTGCATATATATAATCCCTGGTTATTGGAAACATCCATTTGGTTGAGGGCTTGTTTTTTGTTTGTCCTAAATTTGGAATATCTATACTGAGGTTATGACCTTTTAATATAGGTAATTTTTTGGCATACTTGAATGCTTAAAAGGTTTTCTGTAAAAGTTTATACTACATTATGAGTTGTAACATTCGGAGATCTGTACCAGGGAGCCATGAACTACTACTAGACTAGATTGCTTTACATATATCCAGGAATTATTTTATTTTTTTTCCCTACGGTTTGATGGGCCAATGATCATTCAAGTTCATAATATTATATATCCTGTCCCCTGAATTAGAAGATGCTTCATTTGACATACTTATAAATTCTTTATATGCCATTGTAGTTGAACTCTGGATGTGGATGTATTTGATTAGCAGCGTTTTGTAATTCACCCTTTCCCTTCATTATTTTCCCGGATCAGTCTGGGCAATCCTTTTAGTTGGATAGCAAACCCATTCTAGCTTAAGCTATCTGATGCCCCTCTCATGTTGTATAGACAGATAAAGAGATGGTGGTATGGTTTTTTCAATGGAGGTCATATCATCACTGGGGACTTTGTTAGTCCTGTGTGAAACTAGTTTGAACACAATACCTGGTTATAATGCTTTTCAATATCTGAATGCATTACAGGACTGCTTGTGTAACCTTTCAAGTGATTTTTTTGAGACGTTGGTATGCAATGCCTAGCTTGTAGAGTCTAGGATTTGACTTGGATTTGTAGACAAAAGACCTGCTATATAAGTTTTAGAAGTGATCTTGTGTAGTGATGAATGAATGACACCTGGGAACTTCTGAGGACATATTATGAACAAGTCAGGGAAAGGGAGTTTTGAATTATGTTTCTCTGAGATCCTAAAGTCACAGAGACTGTTAAAATTTGGACTTTTTGCAAGATAAGTGAATAATTGTCATTTGTTAAATTTGCTGGTAGATTCCTATGTTGCACTAACAGATGAGTGGAATGTCTGGTATATATTTCAAAGTGGGGCAGCGCTCTAATGTTGAAGTGTGCCATACTTTTAAATGGAACAATCGTTCAGGCTAGAGGCTTCTCTTTTTGTTCTACCTATTTCTGTGGCAGGCTTCTGAAATCTATTTTGACAGGAGTACTTTGTAATGGATTTTTTCGTTTCTGGTGGATATCATTAATTCTTTCTCATGCTATTTTATATGGTGGAATTCCCTTCAGTTTCCAATGTTGTACTGATTCTAGTGTGCTCTGTCTTCGAAACTTGGCGTATGATCTTTATTTTGTAGTCATTCTGAAGCTGATCTACTTGCCTGTGCAGATATGATGCTGTAATACAAAGTTGGCAGCTAGAATTTAATTGGGAGCAAGGTGTGGACTTCCAAGTGCGGGATGTGCGTGCTCGAGTGTTGACTGACATGGCGTGGGTGACAATGAAATTCTTTGCTGACATGAATGGACCGTTTAATATAACTAATATCTTTGAGTTTCACAATGAGCGGTGGTATATGGTGCATCATCATAGCTCGGTGATGCTGCTAGATGGAGAGGGAGACAACCAAATTGTTCATGCATAGTTGAAGAGAAAGGAAAAAGTGATACCAATGATAAATTGAATATTAGTTGCAAAAAGAATTAGTGGTACTGATGGTATGGGTCTAAGTGTCTTGAATTTTCTTTATGAAATTGCTACAAGATCCATTTTAGTTTCTCCAACCTCAATTTTTGTTTTCCTTTTGTGGTTAAGGTGTCATTTTTCCCCATTTGTCTAGGAATTATCGTGCAAAATCGTTCCACAGTTGTGCATTTGTGGAAAATTGGTAACTGTTCAATGTCTAGTCAACATGTAAAGCAAGTAAAACAGGGATTAGAGCTTGTATATTCACTAGATGGAACTTCTGTTTGTACAGAGGAGTAGAGTGGGTGGGCATCATCTGATGAAGAAGTTAAAAATGAGAGTAGAAGTAGCAGCAGGTTGAATGGCTTATTTCAACTTTTCTTTCCAATTCAGTTTTTGCTAATGCTAATGCATAGTTTTATTGTTTTACGATTGAAATATTTTTGCATCAAGCGCAGCCCTGATAGCGATAACTATGCCCTACGTTCAGTGTCCCTTTCTTCTCTCCTTTTTAAGATATTTTGTTTAGCTTTAATGTGCCTTCTCTTTTATTGGATGAATTAATGCTCATAAAATAATATAGTAACAGAACAAGTGATTTGAACCCTTCTTTGGTCGTGTTAAAGAGACATACTTGTGGTGGGGAGTACTTGTTGGTCGAAATATAGAACTTGTGGATCTTTCCAAGTATATATATATAAAAAAAGAGAAATAGGTTTTTGTATGTGTTAAAATATTTGGACAATTTGTCTAGTGGTCAGGGCATTACAGTCCAACATCTCTATATTATTTGCGGCCGTTAAATTTTGCTCATATAGATCAGCTTCTGTGAGTGCGTGTGGCTGCCTCTTGTCCGATAAACCATTTCTCTGTACATAGGAGGGGGAAGGGAGAATGGGAAACACCATTCTCTCATCACTTCCTACAGCGCCTCATCACACCCTCTTTCATAAGCCACTCCTATATAACACCACCACCTATACCTCGCCAACTATACTTAGATATCCATCCAAGCTTTCCGTCTCTCTTTCCTCTTCTTCTCCTACTACTATTGTGGAAGATGGGTCAACTCCCTCCCCTCCAGGGAATGATGCTTTCGCTCTTCAATCAGAAACAAGAAACCAAGAATTTGAGAATATTCTTACGGGGTAAGTACTCTGTACATCTGTTTCACTTCTGCAATTATGAGGCTTCTTAAGTCTTCTGCTCATATTTTAGAGAAGAGAATGGTTCAGTTAATTAAGTGGTTAAGAATATGTTGTACTACTTGTAAAGGGGGTGTAAAACGTGTGGGAGAGAAGAAATAGAGAAGGGATGCAATGGTGAGGGAAGGATTCAAGGTGGTATTGCCACAGTTCCAGGTTTTGGTTGGTGGCCCATTAAAGCTTACAGGCCTTGTCCATCTTTTGTTGCATCCGGTGGAATGTATCGGCGTCAAGGGCAAAGTATGGACGAAGTTGCCTCTGGGGGGGCCAAACCCACCTCAAATCCTGCTCGGACTAACTCCAAGAACGACTCTGGGTAAATGATTAGGTCTGCACTTCGATTCCTAGATATTTTCTCAATAACCTCAAGTTAAATTTCTAATATTGTATCACCTCGAGTATGCAGAATTCCTCTTATGTTGTGTAAAGTTTGTCTTGCATTTTGGAATTCTATGAATTTGTGCTTGTACTTGAAAATGCTGTTGTAGACGAATGGTAACTTGACCTATTCCTGCTCCTGCTCCATGGTGCATCTTCTTGTCTCGACCCCATTTTTAACTTCTTATCTTCCATAATTTTTACTTTTGTGCTTATCATTGAGCAAATGAGTGAAATGGTGCTTCAAGGCGATGTAGCGAGCTAGTTGGATATCTGTGTGAAAGACCATTTACCTTTAATTTCTTTTGCTTATTTTGTTACAACATCAAGTTCAAATAGTGAGGCTATATAGGTTAAGTAGTAACAGGATGTAAAAACACGTGTTTAGTTGGCATCTACCGGAAATTTCACAGGAAGAAAAGGCGAGAACCAAGGATGAGAAGTCGATGGAAAGGCCACCCCAATTGGTATTGCCAGTCCTCCCATCTCAACAAACAAAGGACGAAAGGAGGGAGCAAATTTTGTTAAACTATCAACAGATGGTTAATGTCTGTAATCTGTCGCTCGTGATAAAACTAGAACTGATGTTTTTAATCGAATCTGTTTTCTTGTAACCATATACGAAACCATGTGATGAACCAAGTTTGTTGAGTTCTAACTGTTTCTCAAGTAAAACCCAGTTCTCGTTCAGTTACCTCACAGTAAGGCAGCAGCCCAACCATCCACTTTCACGTAACTGTAAGACCAAAACTCCCGCATATCACAATGGTAAGTGCTTTTGCTTGGAAATGCTTTATGTTAATTGTTTACTATTGGTTGGGTTGGCTGGGCTGGCTTTACGAGGCCCAATCTCAGGCCCAGATGTCGATGGCCCGGACACAAGAGATAATCTCTCATGCAAACATAACGACTCACGTAAAGACCTAAACCTAGCGGTAATCTCTGGTATATAAGGTACTATTCCTCCCTGATTCAGGTATGAGATTACAACCTTACTTTCTTCCGTTTTCAGTAGCCGAAACCTATACAAAAAGACTGACTTGAGCATCGGAGGGGCCTCTCGGGAATCAACTCCCGGCCCGCCGTTATTTGTTTTGCAGGTATTCTGTAGCCAGAGTCGCACAGATCATGGATCAAAACAACGACGTCCAACCCCAGCAAGATCAGGCTGAACCATTTGACGCCCATCGTGGGGCCCGGCGTCAGGGCACCACATCTAGAACCACCCAGATCAGTCAGGCGGCAGCAGCCAATCCTGATGTAGCCGCCGTCACAGCACTTGCACTGCAACGGATAGCTTTGCAGCTACCTGTCGTTCTCCCATTAGCACACCACGATTCCCACACGCAATCATCACACCCGAACGATAACTCCCAGCCTCAAAACCAAGACCAAGAAGAGCAGAGCGTAGCCCTGGAGGATAACGATGAAACTAATTCCCATCTCCACTCTCAGCATCCTCTGGATGTCAATCCTCCTGTACCGCAACAAACCCCTCTCACCCAAAGGCAGATAGAGGAAGCGACTGATTTGGTGATCCGTCAAATCTTGCAGTCTCACCTGGGACGACACCAAATTCCCGCTCGGCAGCTGGGCGCGATGGCCGATCGCCATCCTACGGAAGCCCTGGAAAAAATTGTAGACGATCGACTTAAGCTGGCTAAGAATTCCTACGCGGGCCGAGCGCCCGTACAATACAGCTCCCCCCTCATTCCAGAGATCCTGGATAGCCTCCAGCGATCGGTACCAAAATACCGACACCTGAAAAGTATATTGGGAAAACCGATCCCCTAAATTATCTGCAGCACTTCCAGTCAATGATGAACCTACATTGCGTCTCTGATGCAATTCAATATAAGGCGTTCTGTACTGCCTTTCAAGAAGGAGCTCGGCGATAGTTCAATAATCTACCCTCGGGTTGCATCACTTGCTTTGAGGATTTTAAGCGGATGTTCCTCAACCAGTTTGCGACAAGCAAACGACCACAGAAAACTGCTTTAGAGGTGATGTAGCTGATTCAGGGAAGGGATGAAAGTTTACGGGAGTTCATCACCCGGTTTAACAATGAAGTTGTGGAAGTTCCTGACTTCACCTGTTCGTCCATGTTGGCGGCGCTCATGAGCAATACGAGGGATAAAGAATTCAAAAAATCGTTGGCCTTGGATCAACCCCGTACAATTCAGTAGATAAGAAGCCGGGCGGACAAGTACATTCAGCTTGAAGAAGTGTTAAAAAACACAAAGCGCAGAGCAGACGACCACGGGTCGAGTGGAAGATCTGAGGATGTGCATAAAACGCAGAGAGGTCAGTCAAGTTGGCAGAAGCCGCTCGATCGACATGACCCGAAGCGCGAAACCTTCACCCCACTCAATAGGCGATATGCGGAGGTATTAGAAGTCATGAGAACTGAAGGGGAACCCCTCCCAGGACCTAATGCGATGAGAACTCCCCTAAAACATAGGGACCCCTCTTTATATTGCCGCTTCCATAAAGATGTCGGTCATGATACAGAGAATTGTTGAAATTTGAAGAGGGAGATTAAGCTCCTTATCCAAAGGAAAAGGCTGAGTAGGTTCCTGAGGTACGGGCAAAATACCGGTCGAGATAACGAGGGTAGGACCGACCGGTCTGACACTTGACGAAGGCCTCAGGGGAAAAATGACAGGAATGATGAGGGGAGGCAAAATAGGAATTCAGACTACCGGCGTGACACGAGGGCACAATCTAGGGCAAGAGATGATAGAAATGTCGAGCGACGAGATGACCGACCGGCCAGGGTCATAAACATGATCTTTGGGGGTAATGCAGCAGGAGGGTCGACCGCTAAAGGAAGAAAGAGATATGCCAGGCAGGTTGGTGAAAACTTGCCAGCAAAGATACAGAAGCCGAACGATGGAGTAATCTCGTTTAACGAGTCTGATCTTGATGGTGTTAGCTGCCTCCATGATGACGCATTGGTGGCCACCCTAAATATGGACGGTAGTGAGGTGAAGCGGGTAATGATCGATACGGGCAGCTTGGTCGACCTGCTATATTACAACGCTTTCAAGCAAATGGAAATTCCAGAAGAGAGACTGTTGCCAATAGAGGGGCCCATCAAAGGGGTAACTGGAGCATCGATCTACCTATTCGCTCGGGTATTATTGAATGTAAAATTCGGGCAGAAGCCATGCCAGGTGGAGAAGAGCGTTGAATTTTTGGTCATCAAGTTCGCGGAAGCATACAATGCTATAAGAGGAAGAGCCACTCAAAACGCGCTTAGAGCGGTCGTCTCCACCTACTACCAAGCAATGAAGTTTTCAACTCCACATAGAACCGGTGTTGTCAGGAGCCAGTAGAGAATCGCTGGGGAATGCTACCTAGCGGAAACAAGGGCGCTTGACGGAGCGGTCGTTTTAACAAGCTCTCGCGATGTAACAGCCGAGGGGGAAGCTGAGATAACGGCCATCGCAGAGTAAACGCCAAAAATGGCACGGGATGAAGAAGACCGAAACAGACTCACAAATTTGGGCCGAACGACATAACAACATTTTTATCCATAGATAAGCTTGCTTTATTTGTTTCTTTGTTTAGCATTTTATTACTGCTTACGCACTTATGCATGTAATCTGTGCGAACCTTTTTTCTGATTGTGCCAGTCAGGTTTTTTAACGGCCCACATTTTCGTAGTCATCAATAAAGAGTTTCAGATTTCTTGACACAAACAGTCCAATTAAATCAGAATAAGGGCGAAGAAATCTACTGACCGATCGAAAAGGTTGCCAACACAAGATGTTGGAACCGCTCGACTTCGACACCGATCGACAAGGTTGCCAACACAAGATGTTGGAACCGCTCGACATCGACACCGATCGACAAGGTTGCCAACACAAGATGTTGGAACCACTCGACATCGACACCAATCGACAAGGTTGCCAACACAAGATGTTGGAACCGCTCGACATCGACATTCGTTCAGCAAGGCTGCCAACACAAGATGTTGGAACCAAGCGATGTCGAGAAGACAATCTCGGATCGCCCGATCTCGAAACCGTCCGACAGATGCCATGAATCAAAGTCGTTGATCACTCGATCTCCGTATCGTTCAGACAACAACACGCTCGCTATTCGAAAGAGCGATCACTCATACGAGACTAGCGTGAGATGGTTTTCATCTAGCGGAATTAAAAAGCGAACAAAGGATAAAAATAAAATTTTTTTATTTTCAAAAAGTTCGTCCTGGTCACAACCCTAACCAGATAAGCTTCGAAAGAGGAAAACCAAAATCATCCCTTGATAGGAGAAGAAAAGCCAACAGCCGGTCCGGAAGAAGTAGCCTTGGAGGTAGGCAACGTAGCTTCAGGGGCCGGCATAACAACTGAGGTAGGATCAGGAAGAGAAGCAGCTGGATCGGTAGGAGGGGAGGTCGGATGCGCAACCGGGCTAAGACCAGAGTTTGCAAGAAGAACTGGAGCGGCACCCCCGTGAGATTGCTCTTCCTCCTCGTCCGAGCTAAGGTCCAACTCCTCATCCGGAACCACTTCTCTTTCTCGCTCGATTATCTCCCTCATTTCCTCCAAGGCAAGGCCGAGACCGAGGGGAATCATCGGTTCAGCGTAATCCTCAAAAGAAGGACGGCCCGACCCGTCAGGAACACAGACGCTGTGGCAGCTCTTTAGGATGGAAAAAGCCAAGTCGCAAGCGTACTCATGGCACTCCTTCTCTAAGTGCCGCTCTTTCCATCGCTTGATCGCAGCGATTCTTTTCCCCTTTATAGAGCTTTGCAATGCCGTCATCC
>JANZXV010000211.1:23002270-23013113 GCA_027576455.1 Erythroxylum roigii | reverse complement strand
ATGTTTTGATTAATTATTTACAAAATAAATTATATAATAACCAAATATAAGTTTAAAAAATTCATTATTATTCATAACATTCAGTATCAATTACTGACACATAACTATTAACCTGTTTGATCTCATTCTTAGTCATTACATACAAAGCACGCCTAGTGACGAATTTCAATCCTATTCTTATACCCACTTTTTATTTCTATTTCTATGTTCTTATTCTGATTTCTTTATTAATGGTAACTAAACGAGGCCTTAGTGTTAGAATATGTAACAATAATGCGATGATATTGATAGGGAGGTTTTTGATAAGCTAAGCTACGAGATGTAAATGTGTGGCGAAAATATTGGAAATAAATTAAAAATCATTAATCCAGCAAGCAGGAACAGATATAACCCATTATTAATATTAATGAACAATTATTTAGGGCCCCCCTATTTTTCCAAAAAAGAAATTATTTAGGGCTCATTCATTCGCCAGGAGGTTCTATCTTCAAATGACTAGAGAGTATAATAATTGAAAAGGTATGCGAACAATGGTAGATATAATGAAGATACTTAAGACACGTCTAAAGCAGTGAAAGTAATCTTATTTAGTTATGGTGTTTGGCAAGGAACTTGAGGATGAGTTCATTGGTCTGCTGTGGAAGCTTTTCATGAATGAAATGGTTCCCTTCTTCAACAAAGACGGTCTCCAAATTGGGCACAAAATAGTTCACCTGTCCGCTCCTTATGTAATCCTCGATGCCTGGGAACTTCAAGATGTAATCCTTCTCGCCCATGACTAACAAGGCTGGAGCTGTGACTTGGGGATTTTCTATTCCGAGATCTATTCCTAGGCTCCTGGATTCATCCATCAACCAGTTAACATAAGCATTTTATCTAACCATGCATAATTTTTCTTCAAGTACATAAGAAAAATGTCACATATCTCTCCGATGAACGTGCTTTTGCTCTCTTGTTTTCATTATAACTTATTAGTTTAGAGAAAACGTAGAATTTTTTTTTCCTTCTTACCTATATGGAACTTGTAACGCGAATGTGAATCCTGAGTTCTGGTACAAGGAAGCATAAGCTTGAAGATCTTCCTCAGAGAACCATGGAGGTAAAGGCGTTGATGGGTCAACCAAGTCCATGATCTCTTCGTCATCTCTAGTTGCTGCTGGTATCTCGGAGCTTGAGAATAGAGTATAAATGTTTTTAATTACAGTCTTCACATCAAACCGACCAAAATCAGCTTCAGCCCTACCTGGTTCCTGAAATATTGGTCACATAACATCAGAAATGCTGTGAGCATATAAACGTACGACCTTTGATAGGAAAATTGATAGAAAGGAAACAAATTGATGAAGGGTAAAATTTGCATACCAGCCACCTAGTAATGTAGAAGCCTTTGGGCAGGTATTGAGCAGGGACAGCATTAGGACCGGGCAGCATGAAAGGAGCACCTAGTGTTACAACACCTGATACTCTATTAGGGTGCAGAACAGCAAGCAAATTCACTGGTACAGCTCCAAAATCCTTTCCGACTAGAAAAACCTGAGCACAAATTGCAAAATACATTTCAACGTTATCGTAAAATTCACAAATCTTGCTAATTGGTACACTCTCTGTAGAAGTGATGAGGAAAATTCTGATCATTTATTTTTCGAATGCAGCTATGTGTTCAGCACTTGGAAAGCTTTGTTGAATAGATACTTAAGTCACTGAAATTCCACAGAATCTAAGGCAAATCAAGGATTTGTCCACAGATATGAAATTCCAGCATAGGACTTCAAGATGGTGTTTTTGCATTTCTTATCATTTCTTGTTGGGATGAAAGAAATACTCAAATTTTCCATGATAAAAACGTTTCTAACCAGCAGTTTGATACCCTTCTAATGCAAAGGATAAGTACATTTATTGACATACACATACAGAAGGGATTGGATCTTCAATTTCTCAAATCACATTGAGGAGTGTAACTCATATTTTGGTTGCCTTTTATAGCTTAATTTAATTATTCATACCTTAAAAAAAAATGATGACGTAATAATAGACAAATGATAAATAAATAACCAAGAAAAGAAAAAAAAATGTAAGTTGAGGAAATCATGATGATTTCCGATGTAAAACAATTAATTTTAACAAAAGAGCGTTACCTTGTTGATGCCAAGAGTGTCAAGCAGGGCAACAACATCATCGACAAGGTCCATGAACTTCCCTTTCTCTGGTTCAGCCGGTTGCTCAGATAGTCCATAGCCCCTGAAATCAATTGCAATCGCTTTGTACCCTGCATTTGCAACGGCAACCATTTGGTGCCTCCATGTGTACCAGATTTCTGGAAATCCATGAAGGAACAATACCACCTTTGAACCTGTACATACAGACACACTTCGAGATTTAGCTAAACATAAATCTTTTCAAAAGAAGAGGAAATCAAAACATAGTTACTAGCATACCAGTCCCACACTCTGCTACATGGAGTTTTAGTCCTCTTACTTCCACATGGGAGTGCTTGATCTGTTTCATTGAGCGTTAACAAACAAAACGTACAATTGGACTCAGATATAAAGATGATGATTACAGCTGAGTGAGTTAGTGAGGTTGGATGGATGGCTAATGGAAAGTGTCAAAATTAGTCA
Organism: Erythroxylum roigii; assembly: GCA_027576455.1. NCBI lineage: Eukaryota > Viridiplantae > Streptophyta > Magnoliopsida > Malpighiales > Erythroxylaceae > Erythroxylum > Erythroxylum roigii. The sequence continues at coordinate 23,010,495 of JANZXV010000211.1, read as the reverse complement.
AACAATCCACAGTTAAAAAAATGGTTTTTGATTAAGATCTATCTGGTGAAACTTTTTAATTACCCTTAATCCAGCCACAGAAAGAGATTACGATCAAGAGGAAATAAGTAGGCCGCACCTGGTTTGCAGGATTATCGCTGGAGAAGGCACCGTAGTCCAGAGTCTGGGTCTGGGTCTGGGTCTTTACATCACTTGGATTATATGAAGCGTTGCAAGCAAACAACGCCTTGGAAGACAACGCCACTTGTGTTTTGGTTTTGTTGAAAAGAAGGTTGCTGAGCTGAGGTCTTCGACTCGAAGGTGATGAATTGTTTTGAAGGCAGCTGGATGACAATGCGTTGGTAGCTGCCGCTGGCAGTCTTGAGGTTGCCATTTGATTTGCGGAAATGGTGGAGTGCGTGACTTCTGAGTGTACTGGGATATATAAGCTCAGTTCAATGTGACATCAGGGAGTAGGAAAAATCAACTTGTAAAGCTCATACTGTAGTTGGTCAAACAAAGGAGGCGGCTTCTTTTTAGTGAACTTGAAGTTGGATTTTCAAAGTGCTTACGTTTTGTTTTTATTTTATTTTAGGAGTACCAATTTGGACAACTGTGGCTCCAAGATACCGACAAATAAGCAAGTAGTCTCACTTTTTATATATTACTAGTTATGTTTCATGCTGACAAGTGAACTGGAACATATATATTTATAGATTACTTGTTTAAATCTACAAGCAATATTTTGTTTATAGTATTATCTTATGTCAGTAAACCTTTTTTATTTTAGTAAAATAACATGTAACTGAAGTTGGGGTAATTATCTTTTTAATTTCTTAAAATTGAAGCTCTAAATTTGTCTCTTTTATCCCAAAGTTATCATTCACTGTGCTAAATAACAAGATTTTTTTTTGGTCCGTGGGTTTAGTTCAGGAGGTGTTCATTAGCCCGAAGCCAGCGACTAATTCCCCTTTACTGCTTGAAGAGGTCTTAGCTGACTCAGGAATTTGCTGTATTCCCAAAGGCAGGGATCAAACCCGAAACCACTTAGTTAAACGACGAAAGTATGTTAAACAACAAGATGAGGCTGCTTTGTCGCCTGATAAGGTTTGCTTAGTAACTCAGAATTTTCTTCTATGTGTTCAACTTTGTTTACGAATTGTATTGTTTCATACTCCCATTTAGTATTTGTCAAACTAAAAGAATTAATGATCTAATAATTAACATTTGGTAAATTCTAAACATATTTGTTTCGGTTTTCTTATTGTATGAAATTTTATGTACTAATTTAGCCTCATCGTGTAATTAACATAATATGCATATGAATAATATTAAAATTTCGGATCCATATAATTGTTCATGACACAAAAAATTATCAATTAGTCTTTATTTTCGGATAAAATATATGTTCCATTTATTGCTAGATGTGACTGCTCTCTACTTCATAACCGAATTAATTAAATATTTTTAGTAAGAAAAATTAAACAAAGAAAAGAAAGATAATATTAATGTATGTTGGTTATGACAATAAAGTATATTAAAAAGGGAATATAACTTCTATTGATGTTACTTAAGTTCTCTAATATTTTTTTACATTAATTTAATTTTTTTTAATAAAAGATTTCAATAGTATTAATAAATCCAAATGGCAGACATTACAGATTAAACAAGAGCAGCCTTTGGCGATTGTATCTCCTTAGCCACAGCCACTCGCATAATAACAGCCTCTCATTTCAAAACTCAACATCCAAGATTGACCTAGCATTTATAGTTTTAGTGGGTAGCTTGCTGGTGATTGTTGCTCCTTTTAACGTCCCATGTCATCGCCGTATCAATAGCAGTTTCTTCTCCAGCACCATCCATTTCTCTAATTTTGTTTATATTTTCGAGCTTGAACTTATAATACTAATAGGACGCTTGCCATGCTTTCTAGCTGTCCCATCTCCTCATATTAGGTATACCAACAACAAAGTGCAAACTTAAAGATCTTTAAGTCTCCTTTTTACTTGAATTCATTGAATTAGATTTTCCCAACTCTGACAAAATATAGCATTTGAGCTAAACTATTCTCCACAATCTTGTTGAGTATTGACAGTTAAGAACAAGTGGATGACATTCTCATCTTCCAAATTACACATAAAACATTTTGGGTCATCGCTCTCCTTTATCATATTGTTAGTTTTAAGCTTGTTCAATGCTACTAGCCACATTATAAAAAAGGTTTTTGGAATGTTAGAACTCATCCATATGGTTTTAGACTAAGAAATAGTGTCAAGTCGATTAGAATGTAGAGCAGTGTAGCAAACTGCCCTTTATACATGCAAGACGTCTTTGCAAATAGCTCCATTGATTCCTTTATATAATCTCCCTTACCTTGGCCATATTTGGAAGAACATGTCTAAAGATAGCTTATTCATGTCTTAGTACTAATGGCTCTTATTCACACCAAATATCATGCGAAATCCATATGCTTTTCCCATCCCCAACAATATCTTTGAAATCCATTCTCACTAATCTCATTAACTTAATCATTTAACAAAAGTTATGAGCCTTCTCCTTTAATCTCCAAAAATTAGTTGACTTTTAAGTGATGAGATTGCATCCATTTGACACATGTAATTTTTTTTATCAGTGAATAGTTTCCAAATCCTCATATTGATGAGCGTCTTATTCATTGTTAGTATTTTATATAGTCTAAACTACCCTCGTTCTTAAGAACTCAAACATCAATCCACTTCATTATGGAAGCTTTACTTGTATCTATATTTCCATACTATAGGAAACTTATGATGCTCTTTACCATATTTTTCACAATATTCTTTGGAAGTATAATATGTGAACTCTAATATACATTCATTCCATTAAGAATGACCCTATCCTTGATGGTTTCCATGGGTATGTAATCTTAACTTAGTCCTTAGCTAGAGTTCCTTTTGTACTTAGTTTCATTATGTTAAGTCATTATATTAAGTTCCTCAGGGAGCTCTCTATCTAGCTTAACATCAATGCATATATGGGTGATCTTTTTCAAGTTTTCTATGTTATCATCCATTGATAGAGGCCTTCCTAATGTGCTTACCAAGTAACTAAGAATTTCAAAGGATCAATATTTAAGAAGAATCATATGGAAGTCAACCCAAATATGGTGAGGTTAGTAGTTCATTCCTATTAAGATTGAATCCTTGCTTCCATTTCCTTAGTATAATAAGTCTACCCTAGATGTGTCATGGTTTGTTTCTAGTGTCCTTCTTTCCATTTCTTTATTAAAGAATCTAAAAATCAAGAGTTTATGTTCATTGATGAAGCAAATTTCCAATCCTAGCTTCCTCCAGTTTGTATTCACCCAGTGGTTCACCGCTAGAAATGATAATCTCTTATCCATGCATAAATCCTCCAACTAAAGAGGCATGCCACTTTTTGGCTCCTTCATTGAGTATTTTTAGTCAATCGTGTAACTACATCTTATCCTATTAGAGGTGGGACATAATGTAGTTTTCCAAATGCACCAAGATATCTTGTTATCTTATTCCATAATATTTTTTGTACTTAAACTGGAGCTTTCTTGGATTATGCTCCTGGAACTAGAGGGAAGTCTTGTTCTTCATTGTACAAGATTTCCTCGGTGTTTATGGCTGTCTAGAGTGATGTGTTCGTATGGTCTATGTTGTTTGCCTTAAGTGTTAGATGAACTGCTTGGAGGAGTGAGCATGCAAGCTGGTTACAGTTTGTCATTAATGATAATATGTCAAGCTTTTGATGTAGGTGAGAAGGGTGGTTTAAGAGTGGCCTACTTAATCAGGTAATTGAACTGGGTCAAAGGTTGTTCAACCAGGAACTAACCTAATTCTTAGTATAGGTTTAGTCACTGAGAATAGTTGGCCAATATATAATTTTGATGCAATATATTTCTTTTATGTGGGCTTAAATAACTAATTGCATTTTGTTTTGTGCATTAATATTATGTTTTATAACCTTGGTCACTAGAAGTCATATTCATGACTAAGAGTCACCAAGGCTTTCTAAGTTTCTTCTAACACTCTTAGTATGTTTCATTGTCCTGAAATGGTTTTTCCCCTCATATATCATTGTATTTAATAGATAAATTTTCTTAGCTTGTTAATAAATTTCTCCATATATTGTTAGGCTTATGTTCTACCTCTTTTGGAATTCATTATCCAATATATTTTATTTTCCAAAAAATAACAAAGATGCCATTCTTTTTTATTACACCAAAAGGAGTTACTATTGGTAGTAAGTTAACTCATGGCTAGTTGCTACTAGAGGTATATTGACTATTGTTTTATTAAAATTTAAAGTATGATCTTAGTGATCTATAAACCTAATAAAGTTATAGTTTCTAATATGTCTTCAATTTATTCATATTGATTTGACTATTTTGCTTTTTTTTTCAAATTGTGGACTATACTTGTCTATGTCTCTAACAACACTTATATTATGCAAAACCTATGACATATATCAATAAAATCAATTCTTTAGCTTCTTTCTTAGTTAATTTTAAATGATTTCAATTTAACAATTCATCTATATGAATCAAAGTGGTTATTAAGCATCAAAACACTATACAATAAGAAATTCAACTAATGTGTCTCTACTTATGAGCTTATTGATCTATGTTATGAAGGTGACTTTTATACTTGGAACAATAATCAAGATGAAAGAAGCCTACTGAGGAGAATTTTAGACAAAGCAATAGTTAACCCCCTCTATCTAAATGAAATAACTTCCTCTTGGGTGCCTTTTATTAATTCAATATCTTCATACCATTTTCCTATTGAAATTCACGTAAGTCTTGCAATATGATATCACCACACTCCTTTTGAATTTAATAACTACTTAGTAAACATCTTAGGTTTTAGGGGAGCAATCCTTAGAGATTTGAGCAATTAGGTCCATGACTATGACTTATTTAGATGCACTATTAAGTTAAAAGCTATTAAGCTAGAACTCAAACTCTTGATAGATCTCTGTTATGCAACACTAAAGCTGCTTTATAAAACACAAATATATTTTAATTTAACTCAAAAGGAGTTCATTGGTAAACCCAATGAATGATCAAATATTTGATGCTTCTGTAACCTGTAACTCTCTTATTAAACAAAAAAGCAATGATTTGTTTCAAGAAGAGGATATCAACACAAATATTTCTGTATTTATAGAAACTTTAATAAGGTTTTTTCTCTCACTAATATTCAAAGGAATATGATCACAAACAGTGAGAGGGTCAAATAAATGACTTTTAGCTACTCTTGGAACATCTTATGCTTTAAATTATTCTTTTATACCTTGATTTTAATGAATTTTTTACCCAAAAAAACATTGGAAGATGCTTGATCCCAACGTAATTAATTATAAGAAGTATGGTTTTTGTTGGTTATGTTGGAACTATTCACATTGATAAATTTCCTAGGTAGATCAATAATCTTTGATTTACTTGCTTCCTAAATTTTCAAATGCCTATTCTTTTAAGTATTACCACCTCATCTTATTGCTTGTTGCAATATGATTTACAAAATCAAGATCAAAATATTAATTAGTTGAAAGACTAAACGTCATTTAGGTAGAAGCTTCGGTGACAATTAATGTCCTTTTAGCTTATAAACTTCTTTAACGATTATCACAGGATCTCCAATATAAAAATTTATACTTTGAAAGTGGACTTATTTAATTTGTTGAATGGGAGTTTTTGATTAATTCTGCAAAGGCTTTTAAAGTCTCATCTTTTTTCACCTGTTGGTTGAATGAATGCTTCACTACCCTTCTTATAGTATTAAAGTTAATGAGAAACCTACTCCTTTACTCAAGGAAACTAAATGGTTTCAAAAAGGTGATCCCTTTTTGCCCTTTTTTTCATAAAAGATTGATTTTGGGAATGTTAATAATAGAAACAACTTTAAGTTCTATCATAAATGGGACTAGTTGAAACTCTCGAATCTTCATTCATAGATGATTTGCTTCTCTTTAATAAGGCTAGTGTCCCTTTTGTCAAATGCTTCATCGAAGCTTTATAAAAGTTTTGAAAGACGTGAATGACATCTGGTAACACTATAAAATTTTCTCTGAATACTTCAATGCAAAACTTACAAAATTTATCTCCGTGCTCACTTCATAAGCCTCTTCATCATCAATTCTCCGTTAAAGCATTTGGAAATCCCACTTACAACTTTCATATTTAAATTTAACCATGGTTAAATTCTGGTTGAACCATTAACTCTTGAATCAGTTGCTTCTATGATTCAATCGCCCGTTCAGTTTTTAAAACATTGCATCAAACTATTCCTCCTGCACTCTTCCAACAAACATGTCAATGGATAAGAGAAGTTTTAACAGCGAAAGGCGTAACACCGACCTTAGCACCAATCTGACAAAGCAGCAGAAATATCTAACACAGAGTCTTGGGTTTTGCTTATGCTCTATGTAAACGTCCCCAGATCTTCCGTACCTCTACCCTGTACCCACCCAGGTCCCGTTGATCTCAACCATCCAATGCAATAAATTGGATGGTTGAGAGCAAAGGGGAATAGAGGGCACTGGGTAGGAGGTACAGAAAATCTATTCCCATGTAAATGTTTCAATCCCTTTCACTCTTTGGTGCGAGGAGTCCGTAGTTACGAGTTCCCAATTTGTTTTTATTGGGTTCGTAATGCTGTAGTTCTTTTTCTAATGACTCGTTCTATGTGGTTTTATTTTAATATATTCTAACTAAAAAATAAAAACACGATTATGGGGAGGAATAAAACTGCATTTTGGTTTTAAATTTTTAATTTTGGATTAATTATTGAATCGAATGAATCTTGCAAGTTTCATTTTGTTTTCCAGAGATTATGTTGTTTCTGCTTACTTGCGTAAGTAAATGGGCAAAGGATTCTTGGAAACTTGTGATTATATTATATTTATAATTCTTCAAGTCATGTGGCTCATCAAAACGTCTTTGAACAGAGTATGTTAAAATTCGAGTATCAAGCTTTCAATTCCATTGAACATCGATCCCTGATTTTTGAAGACAATTATGACTTCAATTAGTGCATGTTGACCCTATCTGTTAGACCAAAGTTGGACAGAATAAAAGCCGTGGATTTGATGTTCAACACTTCTATGGCCGTTGGCTTTCCAAGTCCAAAAAGATGAGCTGTATTCAAGTGCGGTTGTTGTCAGGACTTGACTTTTTCGCTCAGATTGGACACCAGAACTGGAGGCTACTATAATTGACCGAGATAGTGTTTATTTTCCCCCTAATAATGTGAGGCTACTATAATATGTTTTCCGATGCCTTCTTTATATATTTTTATACAAGTGACAAGCTGTTCAGTCTTAAATCTTTTCAACTGTTACATCCTAAAGGTCTTTCCTAATGATTGCATCTTAAATTAATCCCTCTTGAAGCACTATGACTGAATTTAAAATATTAATTTTATTAATCTAGAATTTTCAAGTGTTAACGAGCAGTAAAAGTTTAAGGTAAGTCATAAATATTACCAAGCTTATAATTTAATTATAAGATACAAGCACAAATTTATCCTTTAGACTTTCAAATTTTTTCATTAGATAAATAATCATGTTATTTAAGTTGTTTATAAAATTTAAACAGGTGGAATCTTCTTAACATTTGTCAGACATTAAAAAATGAGTTTATGTAACTTCTAATTATGTAGTTCCATCGACTGATTTATAATATAATTTTAAATGGCATAATAGTTACATATTTCAATTAATGGATTTACCACCTAAAATCTAGCCATCAAAATTTTTGAGTGATACAAATTTTCTTTTACTATATTTTAAAAATTAACAATACTCTTAATATAATAAATATGTTACTTAGATATATTGCTAATTTTGAACTAAATTTACGTGCAAATGATTAGCAACTATCTATTATAGCTAATGATAGTTATTATTATTCATTTTTATATAAAAGATGCCAACTTTCCCTACCGTTTCACCAATTCCACCAAAACTCTTTAATGATATCTTTTTTTTTTGGAAAATTATCGATTAATCTCCAAAAAGGGTCACAAATTAAAGTCCTAGCTAGCAATACTTAAGATAAGTATTTTCTCTTTGTTAAGAAAAACTTAGGGGCCGTTTGGTTCTACTTTTATTTTTCTGTTGTAGTTTTCAATTTTTATTTTTATTTTCAGTTTTTTGTTTTTGTATTTATTTTTCTTTCAAATAAAAATTAAAACTTGTTTTGTTGTTATTGTTAATGTAGTTATATTTTTATCACT
>JANZXV010000211.1:22924497-22935005 GCA_027576455.1 Erythroxylum roigii | reverse complement strand
CTATAATTTCATTAGCTTTCTTAATAAGCGTGCGTTTTTCTAAAACGACACTTATTATAAATCGGAGGGAGTATATATGATGATTTAATTTTCATTTTTTTCTTCTTCTATCTCAAGTTTTAGTCATATCTCCTCTCTTTTTTATTTTTCTCCTTCAATTCAACCGAGTCTTCTTTTCTTTCTCTTAAGCTTTAATTTTTGAAGCTACATATCTCCATCTCTATCATATGAATGGAGTGCAATCCATCAAAAGATGGATAAATGCCACACGTTTCTTTTATTCTCTAACCTATATTTTGTTATGACTATTGCTCATCCATGATTTGGGAGTTCTAGAGTTTTGATTTCTTAAACATACAGACTATTTGAATTTGGATTATGGATTTGAAGATGAAGAGAGACAATGATAACGAGGGAGAAGATTGCTAGATTTAATTAGGTTGGGAGTTCCGTGATTCAATCTTCAAATAGGTTTCAAGCCATCCAAACTTCGATTAGACTCGAGTTCAAACGAAGTTAACTAGATTTGGATAGCCTCAACCTCGACCAACAGACCCATTTCTAACTTATTGATACGAACTTTGAACATGTTAAATTTAAAAGTACAAAATTCTAGAATCTTATTAGTTAGTTCAGAGCACACATGGAGTCATGGTTTCCTAATAAAATTTTAAAGATCATCACTAACAGTAAAGCTCACTTCAATGGAATAATAGTGGTGGCTAAGATCTTAATAAGATCAAATAGTAAGCTCCTCTATAACATATCAATGTATTCATTTAGATGTGGGTGGGGACTGGACCTATATTGATTTCTTTTGTATATGCTTTTAACTTAGCTTTTCAAAGAGTTGTCTTAAGGAACTTTTGGAAAAATGTTTATAATAGCATCAACTCACCTTGGATAGTCTTAGGGAACTTTAATAGTACGCTTATTGCTTCAAAAGTTGAAAGAACTAGATGTAATAAGAGCCCTTTTAATGATTTTAAATCATGCATCTTTAGCTTTCAAGTCATTGCTCTTAAATCTGAGGGCTACCTTTTTACCTAGTATAATAAACAAGAGGATTATTATTCCACGAGGAAAAAGCTAGATTATGCTACAACCAATCAAAACTAACTACAAAAATTTTCCAGTAATAAAGCCACCTTAACAATGCCCTTATGTTTGATCACTCACTTATATAGATACATAATCTATCTCCAGATTGCAAAAAGTGCTTCTCCTTTCAGTTTTTCTATAACTTTCTCAATGAAGCAGAGGGATTTCAGGAGGCTATTAAACCAGGAATAAACTTAGAAGTGTTTTGGTTTTGAGCTTTACAAATGTCGTATGAAATTTAGGGAAGCTAAGATAACTCTAAAGGTTAAAACCTAACTCTCAATCTGATATTAAACTTGAGGTTGAAATAACTAGACAAATTATATTATAGAATAAAATATACTCTATAATTCACCTAATGATCCTTATACTAGGGATAATGAGAAGGAGGCTTATACTAGGGATGATGAGAAGGAGGCTTTGAGATACTAATTAATTGCATCGGAAAACCATTGTTTCATTCTACAATAGAAAGAAATGAGACTCTGGTTTAAAGAAGCTAATGACAACACTAAGTATTTCCATCAAATGTTACTAGATTGTAGAAATGTCAATAGAATCACCTTTTTAATACTTGAGGGTGGTTCCTTAATTAGCCATTAACCACTCCTACTAGATGATGCCTTTAACTATTAAAGCAATTTTTTAGGCTTCCAAGCTTTCTGATCCTTATTAGTATTATTTCCAAGCTCCTTTATTCCTAATTTTCACAAATTCTCATTGTGAGTTTCTCATCAAAACTTTTCTAAAGTTCACATTGAGAAATCCCTCTTCAACTTTAACCCTAACAAAGCATCTATACAAGATGGCATTAACACCTACTTTTTCCAAAAATGTCAGAACATTCTAAAGCCTCATATTTATAAAGCAGTGCTAGATTTCTTCTCTAATACTAAGTTTCTAAGAGTCTAAAATAAGACATTTGTGTTTGATCCCTAAAGTTGATTCTCCTGATTCCTTTGGGCTTTTAGGAATATTGCTTGCTATAATAATTTCATCAAGATGATTGCCAAAATCCTTGCTAATGTATTGAAACTGGTGCTCCCTCATTTCATCAATGATACCCGAGCTTCCTTAATTTATAAAAGATTCATAGGTGACAACATCCTTCTTACCCAAGAATTCGTTACTAATTACAATGTAAAGGGTTCAACCTTCAATTTACAATGAAGATTGACCTTCAAAAGTCCTTTGAATCAATGGTTTGGAAGTTCATTCTTGACTCCTAGAGGACTTTGGTTTTCTCTCTTTGTTCATATCTTGGATAAGTCAATGCATTATAACTCACTCTTATAGTTTTCTCATTTATGAGAAAGCATTAAATGTGTCCAAAAAGGCTAGAGGGATCATGCAAAAGTGATTCCTCTCCCCTTACTTTTTTACAATTTGTGTTGAGGTGCTTACCTAATTAATTTCACAAGATATTTAACTGGAACCTAGGTTTAAATTCCATAAAAAAATGAAACTTAGGATAGACAATGCTTCTTTTGCAGACAACACTATGCTTTTTGTAATGTTAATTTAATCAGTCTCCTATCTTACTAGATCCATGGATGAGTTTAATGAGTTATTAAGCTTAAAACTCAATAAATATAAGAACTATATAATGTTCTCAAGTGATGCAACTCATATATCGTAAGGACTTACTAATAGCTTTAACTTGCCTTTGAAATTGTCTTCTTACCTTGGTATGCCAATTACCTAAACCAAGATATTCTTTAATGGTTTCCAAAGCCTCTAAGATATGATAAGGAATCAAATTGGTCACTAGTGCAATAGATCATTATCATTTATAAGAAGGTTGTAACTTGAAATCTTTATACTTAGCAATATGTATGCATATTGTGTTGATCACATATTTTGTAAGGATATAGAAAGGCTCTTCATGAACCTTCTCTATAAAAAAGGAAATACACAAAACTCCTTATGCAAAGGTAATATAGGAAACATTTTTCTTATTATAAAAGGAGGCTTGAGATTCCACTCGATTAAGGTGAAGCAAAAGGTGCTCCTAGCTAAGAAACTTTGGATACTACTTTAAAAGGAGTCCCTTTAGGTCAAATAGGTATATGAGCATTATAAGGAACAAAAAATTTTGGAAATTTAATATTAAAAGAGACACATCGTGGATGCTTATCCATTCTCAAGCCAAAGAATGGGTTGTTTCAAATATTACAAGCTTGGTTGGAAATGGAAAACAAAACTTGGCTCTAGCATGGCAATTAAGGTAATATGGGGCCTTTATATAAACACTCGAACTATCAAAATCTTAGGCTTCTTTGTCTTGAGATGACTAATGTTAATGCAACTATTAAGTAGGTAATTGGTTTTATGGTAATAGAATTAAAAGGTTCTTTCTATCTCATTTCCTTAACTATCCCCATAAGCCTAAAGAAGAGGGTGATATAATATGGATCCATAACTCTAGTAAATCTTCTATAATATTTTATATAGAGAATTAATCAAAGATCATCCCCCTAAATTCAATTAGTTCAAGTTTGTTTGGGAAAATCACCTTACTCCTAGAGTATCCTTTATATTTTAGCTAGCTGCAAGGAATAGTCTTAGTATAATGGACAAAATCAAATGACTAGTTGTATCAAACTAGTCCTGTACACTTTGTCAAAGACCTAATAAAATCCATTATTATATGCTCTTTGACCATTCTTTTTAAAGTAACTTTTGGTAACACCTTCTACATGATCTACTAGGAAAGAAATTGTAGACTCTTTAGCAACAAGCAATAAGATGTTGAAGTTGTCATCCATATGATATATAACATTAAGAGAAATGATTTTATCCAAAAACCCTTCATTGGTAATATCCCTTGATCTTCCTCAAGTATGGGGATTATATCCTTGTACTTCTAGCTTTCTTACACATAATTCAAGGGCCTAGAACTTAGCTCCTGCAAAAGTATACAATGCACTAAGGCAAGGCTAAATGTCCTACTCAAGCCAAATGCCCAAAGTGAATTCTTAAGTTATCTTACTACTATAATTTTTTAGAAACTTAGAACATATATTGTTGTAAATATATTTTAGGATATATACAATATGATTTAGCTAGTTATATTGAGTGTAATTCTTACACTTAAGTGTATTCCCCATTTCTTTTGAAAATATATTTCTTCAGTTTCTAAAAGAAATGGAGGGTGACCTTTATGATATTCTCTTTGTACTTATTTATAATTACTTTATGATGTTATATTTTGCGGATGTTATCATGCTACCCTTATATTATTTTCTATATTGTGCTAGAATGAATTGATTTTTCCTTTTTATGAACAAAATGTATTGAAAACGGTCGCATCTTTTCATATATACTAAAAGAAACTTTTATTAATTTATTATACTATAATTATCTCTTCCATTATACCTAAATATGTCAAAAAAATTGAGATTATGGATTAAAAGCTCTACTAACAACATTTTAAACAAGAAAGAATTTTGAAATAAAATTTTTAGATGTCCAATATAAAGAGTATACTTTACTAAAAGATTATTTGAAATATCTTTAAATTTATTTATGTTTTTTATAGCTTTTCACTCCGTGGTCAGACCACCATTGACTTTCCATTTTTGGTTAACGACCTTTTGGCAACCATTCCTGCCTCCTTCCTTTCCTAGTTTTCTTATCACTTTTGGTATGAAATATTGTGCCAAAATAAGTTCTAAAAATACCCAGGCTATCCTACTCGTAAGTATATAAGAGAGTTATAGTTGATTACCTAGGGTCGTCTTTCAAGGAGGTGAGATTGGTTCACTCAAATTAATCTAGAATAAAAATAAAAACAAGTGCAATCCTAAACATTCTATCCTGATTTGTTGAGTAAAGGCTTTAAAGAAAATTACGCGGTTAGACTAAAAAGTATATTGATTTAACTAGAAGCAAAAACGATTTGATAAACCAGTGCAAAAAAACTCTTGAGAAATTAACTTCACTGATTCAGTCTACTATACATGACTAAAGGGAATTGATTGGATAATTGTCTTGTTAAAATGAAAAATTGATTTCTACGATCAATTTAAATAAAAAAAACTAAATCTAATTTTCTTATTCGACAAGTTTATCATCCAAATAATTATGTAAACCTAACAACTAATTGCCCACTTAAGTTAATATATTTCTAATTCATAACTTAAGTATCTATAGTTTCGCGTTCTAATAGTAAACTTCTTCTCTTGATCCTTCGTTTAATACCAAAATGATGCAAAAGTTGGCCACACTATTACATCTAATAAGCTCAACTATAGCAAATATTAAGACAATAACACAGTCCCTTCATCATGCATAATCGACTAAATTAGCTATATTAATTCTCAAGATTAGGTAATCAACCCATTATGGAATAAACAACCCATTATGGAATGAACAAAGTTCATTATCTTCATATACTTTAATCTCATCATTACTAATAACAAAGAAGTATCAAAGTAATAAACAAAGCATATGAATCGAAATGGAATATCAAAGCAACAGATGAAATAAGTTCATTAATGCAACAGATAAATAGAAAGAGCAAACAAATTGACTATTGGATGGAAGCCCATGGTGGATCTCTTGCCAAGCTCAACCTCTTTGGTGTTGCTCTCACCTTCTCCCTCTGTTTGAAAGAAGATCAGCTTCAGCTCTCACTTTTTGCCTCTACTTCAAGCTCCACCACTTTGCTGTTTTTCTCTCTTGCCAAACCTAACTATGTTCTCTATTCTTTGTTCTTTTCTCTGCCTCCATGTCTCTTTTAGTTTTGTTTTCCAACTCTCCTTTTTTAGCCTCCTTTTCTTTTTATTTATAGGGCGAGTTTAGGTTTTGGTTTAAGTTTATCAGCCGTCAAAACCTGCATTCAATGATATGTAATATTAAACTCATTACAGAAAATATTTGTCACACCCATGACTGTGGGAGTCATGGGTGTGATGCATAATTCACGTCCAACATTCCTTCTTTCATGCATAATTTTTCTTGTTTTCATGCAACATTCACAAGATGCTTCATTTAACATCCATGTCATTTTCACTCAATTCATTTCAAATTTGAATTAAAATGCAAGAATTTGTAACCAAAATCAAGATATGAATGCAAGCAAAATTAATAGAAATTAGACACAACATGAAACTAGGTCTTGCTTCTTCTAGTGGAGCAACCCTATACCACCCTCAAGCTCCCCATTCAATCGAGTTCCTTAGCCTCCCTAAACCATCACAAAACTACGTCTTTCCTAAAAATCAAAATCTCCAACCTCCTCCCTTTTTCCAAACCATTCTTGAAGATTGTTTACCTGGTTGACATCTGTAGTTATAGGGTGGTGGTCAGGCTTACCCCAACACAGGCTCTCTTCTTACCCAACACAGGCCCTCTTCTTACTCTTATCGCCCTCCGTAAGTAAGGGCATGGTGCCATCATCCCCTAACCTCATTCTGCCAACTCTCAACTAGTCTCCCTTCCTATAAATGTTTAAAGCTAAAGTAGCTCATAGGTTATGCACTATAGTTAGTTTCTTCCTTAACAAGAGACCTCCTTGCTCCAAAATACAAGCTTGGTCAAAGGATAGGTAGAACAAACTAGGAATAACTCAAACTTTAGTAGCTGAAAAAGACTATTTCTTATTCAAATTCATGGATGAAGTAATCATGAAGAAATTTTTAGAATAAGGATGATGATATTACTATGTGAAACCTCCCTTCCTAAAATTGAAAGTTAGGTATGTCTATAGATAGATAAATCTTGAAACATCTTATTATGGGTTGATTTTCAGAATATCAACCCAACGAATTAGCTACCTTATAAGCTTACTAGGTAGGGCACTGAGCCTTGATGAACACACAACTAAGCCAAGGAGGATTGACATTGCTAAAATCTGCTTTGAGATGTAGTTAACAAAGAGTTGCCTAATAAATTGAAACTTATGAGATTGGGTGAAGATGGTGACTTTGTTAAAGCTAAGAGCTCACTATCTTATCCTTGGAAGCCTATTCCATAATAAGATATCAAGGTTTGAAGGTTAATAGGTAGGATTTTCAGCAACGTTATCCAGTAAGAGCTAATGGAACTACATCCAAAACCCACTAATCTCACTATTATTACTAAAGTGAATAAAAAGATGAACAATGAACCTAGGATAGCTTTTATATCCTAACCTGAGGACATTGGTGATATAAACTCTAAAGGATGTCTTTTTTATAGAAAAGTTGTAATGCCCCAAATTAGGGGTTAGATGATTACAGACATTTAGTACATTTATACTTGTTATGTGCATATTGGCATAAATATTTTGGCATGCATACATGACAAAAATAGCCTCAAAAAAACCTAAAGCTCTTCCGGTGTAATCCTTTGCTTCCCTTGAAGTCTCCACACTTCAAGAGCTAGTACATTGGCAAGCACTTCCTAGCTCTTCTTTCTTAACTACTTTAGGACTTCCCCCAAATCCTAATAAAGACACACCTAAATACAGTGTGTAATCTTTAGGTAAGAAAAAGAAGAAGATGCCCACCATACATCCCTTTTAATGTTTTTCTTAACTTAGTGTAACACCCCACTCTCATCTGACACATGCACGTGCGCCATTCGGTCACACGTGCAAATTCCTGACAAAAATTACGTGTTAACTATCTCACTTTCATTATATCACATAGCATTGTAATTAAAATCACAAATCACACATTTGCTAAAATCCAAAATTTCCTCATTTTATGTCATAACCATAATGTGCATTGTAGCTTTAAGCTTAACATCATCCATATATATATATACAACATCGTCTTATGAGCATAAACAGCTTAGTCTACACAGTAAGCTACAAATATGAGGAATGTACAAAAGACAATAACAGACTATATCTTCAATTCTCAGCTGACCAACCTTTGAGTCATGACTGATTGTCAAGTTGCACAAAATATGTGAATGCACGAGACGCACATTCGTTTTTACATTGTTATGACTGTGTGGTTTTTTAGTATTCCGTTGCATTGGGCTCATTGATCACAGTGAGCCTTAGGCTCTAATGACATATGTTTGAGCTTTAGGCTACTCTTTTCAGTAACAGTCTCAGTCAGTAGCAACACTAGTCACAACTGTCTTTATATTACATGTATTGAAATGGAATGCATGCCACAATTCATTCAATATAATCAATTACTTTCATTCACATTATCTCAGTCAATACAGTTAGTCTTAACATTCAGTCGTTTTAAGTTGAAAATCATTTAGGCAGTCTCATTCACATACAAGTAGCACTTCCAATGATATTGACATGCATCAGAACGCCACGGACAATTCATGTCCGGAATTCAGAATACAATCAGAACATATCAAATTCAATTAGTCATTCTCATTCACATACAAGTAGCACTTCCAATCATATTCACATGCATCGAATGCCTCGAACAATTATTTTCCGGAATTCAGTACACATTCATTAATATTAAATTCAATTCAGTAATAAACAAAACAAATCAAGGTGAGACCATCTTAGGTTACTCACAATTTCTCCCTTAAGCCTATTTCCTTGACGTTATGGCAATATTAGGATGTGGTCGTGCTACTTGCTCTCCTATATACATTAACACAATTTCACATTACTATACTGCTTATGTAATTAAGTAAACACATGTATAAATGTATTATGTATCATGCATGTGCAATGACAAATTCTCAGGTATATTTATGTAACAATTTGATGTCCTCCAATAGTGCCAAAATTCACACACTCATTCTCTATTTACACACTCATTCACTATTCCAGCTTTTGCTAAAAGCATCTCATTCGGGTCAACTTTACATAACCAATAAGATCAAGAAAATGATGTATTTCAGTAACACTTTTGTAACGCCCCAAATTTGGGGTTAGCATATTAAGCAAATTTAGTCCGATTTATGTTCTGTCTCTTTGACATTTTGGCAGGCATTCATGGCATTTTCCGGGTATGCGATTTCTGATTTTTCGGACAATAGTAAGATATTGTTTTGATATTTATAGTATTTTTTGGAGACTTCAATGATTTTTAGAAATTACTGGTGAAGTCCATATTCATTTTTGGAACAATTATTTGGCAGTTATATTTTATGACGGAATTTTTGGTGAATTTTTGGAAGTTGTTTGGAACTTCTGGGTATTAGGTGATTCCGAAAATCATAAGTGTGTTTTTAACTATTCAAATAGGAATCAAATAGTAAGAATAATAATAATTTAATAGCACAGTGACGCACAGTGAAAAATGCGTAGATAAATAAGTAATACCCGTATTGTTAATCAATACCGGTCGAAGCTCTTTCATGATTTCGATCTGCTTTTCTGCTTCAGATCACAAGGTTAGTCATTTTGATAATGAATCTTTTCTGGTGTTCTAGATATATGCATATATACGGTGATGGTCTGTGATAATAGGATGAGATCTGATATTGGTGAAAGGAAATTTTCAGATCTGTCATGTTTGAAGTTTTTGATGATTCTGATAGGTTAGACTTGCTTCATAGGTTAATTTTTAAGTGATGATGCTAAAAGAATTGAGAAAAAATGAAAGGAATGAGGAAAAAAAAAAGAAAGAAAAAGTTGCAGAGAATTGGTCGACGGTTGAAGACGATGAGCAGTGTCGGTGCACAGTGATGCATAGTGCATAGTGCATAGTGCATAGTGCATAGTGCATAGTGCATAGTGCATAGTGCATAGTGCACAGTGCCATAGATACGTATTTGTGAACAGTATAATACGTATTTGTAAATAGTAATACGTATTTATAAATAGTAGTAATACGTATTTGTGAACAGTCGCATACGTATTTGTAAACAGTGAATTTGTAGGAATCCTGGAAATTTGTCATGAACATGCATTATACATATGCAAGAGATGTACAATAGTAATTTGTCTATGTGTTAATTGTGATAGAGGAACGCATAGACCGACTGATTCCAGACATTGCCGGAACTTCGAGGCAATAAATAGTAAAGGCGATTTCAGGTCAGTAATCCCGGTATTTCACTTACTGAGTCAGTAATCAGGACTTGTAAGTAATTCTGACAATAAAGTTTGTATAATAACACAGTCCAGATAAATAATGTCCGTAAGTAATACTGGTAAGTCATTTAGACGGTCAATGTTGTAGAGATCTGGGATGGTCTCACTTTGATGTGTTTACTAAAGTAAACTTGATTTTTATGTATGTGTTACTAAAGTAAACTTGATTTTGATGTATGTGTACTGATTTGCGATTTGGTTCCGGACATGAAGGTCCTAGGTACTGTACTTGAGATATTGAAGTGTTGTGTTCTGTTCTGAATTCCGGACAATGATTGTCCGAGGCGTTTGTTGCATGGTAATTTTATTGGAAGTGTTAATTTTATTGCACATGAAATGTCTGAACTGATTTGTTCTGTCCGAGTTGTGGGTAAATAGGCATGCCTAGAAGGGT
>JANZXV010000211.1:22841626-22853830 GCA_027576455.1 Erythroxylum roigii | reverse complement strand
ACCGTTGGATTGAATGGACGGTCAGGATGGATTGCGTCGTCGTCCATCCCAACTGGTCCTTAGTATATATACTTAATAAGGAGCTTACTCAGAACTTGTGCTCACACAGATATGGATAACAAAATATGTAAATATAAATTTATGATTAATCTTGTGCATATCTAAAAAATTCACACCACACACGTCGCATGTAGACTTGTCTATAGACCAACGTCATTGCGTTTGTAACTCAACTTCATCCCGTTCTAATGATTGACAAGGAAACATAAGGGATAACAAGTTGAAGCCAGTTAGTGACAAAAGATGTCTGCCAATTAATGCATTACCAGAAATAACCAAACAATGGTTAGCACTTAGCTGCCGGCCTGTTTATCTATCCAGTGATTAGCCTAAGCAAAAAATTTATATAAAATGGTACTATCGGAAATTACTATCAAAGTGCTACTTTTTATCAATAATTTGGAATAAAAACTAATGAAAAGGGGATTTTGACTAAATGGCAAAGGTGCACGAATGATATGAAAGTAGAAAGAAAGACGACATTCGTACTCTTGATATCTGCGAAAGAAGGTAAGGTACTCGTCGTAAACATTGACGTGAGAGAGACGCTCATTCAAATTTCTTTTATCATTAATCCGTCCTGGAGAATGAGGACATAACGTCTGTTGTAACTGATTGCATCACTTTAGTTGGCGTGACTTGCAGCCAGCTCGCTCACTCCATTATTTTAGGAATGGAACTTGAAGTCTTTTGTTTTATTCCCATCGCTTCTTCCTTAAATAAATATTCTGTTACCCTTTCCTACAAGTCCCAAATTGAGATGTGCGAATGGACCCACCGCTTTACTGTACTTTAACACAATAATATCTAAAAGTATTTTCTTTAATTTCATCTATTTATAATATTGATAATGACCAATGCAAACAAGTTGTTAGCTACAAAACTTGTTCCTTTCCTCATGTATTGATAAATCTTGAGCTGTATTGTCACTAATATGTGGTGACAAGTACACTTGATATGCATTTGAGGCTTAATATTTTTTTTTTGGGAAAATTAATGTATGACTTTGTAATTTACATGTATCTTTCAATAATGACTTAAGCTCATGTACAAATCAATTGGGTCCTCCAGTAATTTGTCTCGCTCCATCTATATGCAGAAATGTGCATACCATTCAAAAGATAATTGTTTACTTATGAGATTACATCTGGAAGTTAATTTGGACCATTGACATTATTATCATCACTTATCTTTAACGGCTAACCTTTTTTTTTTTAATCAAATATTTTTACTATAAATAACGGTTTGGTCAGGTATAGTAGCTAGCAATAGCATCCACATATCGTCAAAAACTAATGGAGGGTCCAGGAGGATTCACCACCGATGTCCCTATTCATACACTTAAGCCCTCGGCCTTCAGGACCTTCAACCTTGTGTTCGCGGCAGTTTACGGCAGCGCAATCGTAGCACTGTTCTATTTCCATGCAAAAGCACTTCTTAGCTTCACAACCCTAGTCTCCTTCTCTATAAACATGTCTTTGTTGTTATCCGACATTTTTCTTGCCTTCATGTGGTCTACAACTGTGGGCTTGCGGGTGTTTACAGTCCGTCGCAAGGAGTTCCCGGAAAACCTCGAGAAGGTCATGAAACGAAGTTATTATCCAGCTTTAGACATATTCATATGCACGGCGGATCCGTACAAGGAGCCCCCAATCAATGTAGTGAGCACTGCATTGTCGGTAATGGCTTATGATTATCCAACAGAGAAGCTCTCAGTCTTTGTATCAGACGACGGTGGCTCGAATTTGACCCTCTTTGCTTTTATGGAAGCTGCTAAATTCGCTCGTTACTGGCTACCCTTTTGCAGGGATAACAACATATTAGACAGAAGCCCTAACGCATACTTCGAATCAAACTATCCTTCCTCGCCAGAAACTGAGAAAATTAAGGTAATTCTACTTGTTTTTAATATTACGCTAAAGGTCACTCTACTAGTGACTCAGGAACTTTGTTTTGCTACTGACTCTAAATATCTGGGCTGCCGTACAACACTTTCTCAAGTAGCCCTCGTCAAAAAATTGAAATGTCATGTGTAACTCAACTTTGTTATTTGTTAATGCAATCAAGAATAAAAAATCAAATAGAAAAATGTAATTCTTATCTTCTCTCTAATTTAATTTTTTTCACTTATTCCCTATTTCTGTATGTCTTTATCTCTTTCTATTTCTTAACAAAGAGTAAAAAGTATTTCTTTCTAAATCTCTTTAATTAGATGTAACAACAAGAAAAATATTAAGTGTGGATCAATTAATTCATCGCAATCTGGAGAATTAAAGGAGACTGACCTAAGAAGATCTGTAGGAATGGTAGGAGAACAGCAGTAGATGAGTAAGCAATTATATGATGCCTATGCAACTGTAGAAATCTGGTGTGAGGCATAGTAGGGCCTGGATTAGTACATCATGATGTGGAAATGCTGGCAACTACTGGTAGAGAAAGTTGATACTTTATGAGTTGGTCTGCTGAACTAAAAAAAAGTTAAACTCTTTCATTGATCATTAAATCTAATAGAAACAATTATACAGTTAATAATTAAATACTTAGGGTATTGCTTTTACTTCGTTAATTTAATTGGTAGACAGGTTTCATTTTTAATTAATGTTGATCAGTACATCAGTAAAAGTTGTTAAATACTACTTCAAGTTATTACATTGTTAGTTTCTTTGGCAAACAATCAAATGACGGAGTTTCTATATATAATTCAGACAATGTATGAAAACATGAAAGTAAGGATCCAACATGCGGTAGAGACGGGAAAGGTTGCTGATGAGTATGTAAGTAATGACAACGAAAGAGAGGCTTTCAGCAAATGGACCGATCAATTCAGTCGACAAAATCATCCCGCCGTCATTCAGGTCTATATTTTCCACGTGCCCTTCTCTGTTTCTACTAGTTCTCGTCATGTCTCTTGTCGCAAGTTATAATGAATAGTTGACGGTTGGAAACTAAACAGCTTCGTACTTGAAAATAATTTATAGACCAGCGTAGAAACAGTTATCCTTCAAATTAAGAATAAAGACTCGTAATGAGGTCACACTACTATGAGCAGGTTTTATTAGACAATACCGCTGACAGCGACATGGTTGGCCAATTTATGCCAAATCTTGTGTACGTATCCAGAGAGAAGAGCAAGTCTTGGCATCACCACTTCAAAGCTGGTGCTCTAAATGCCCTGGTATTTGCTATTTCAATACTATACGAGTAACTTTATCTTTTTCATATTATCTCCTTGTTAATCTTATTTTCCCGTATCTTTTGAAGCTTCGAGTGTCGACTGTCATGACAAATGCTCCGATAATCTTGGTACTAGACTGCGACATGTACTCAAACGACCCTCGAACGCCTCTCCGTGTGCTCTGTTATTATTCCGATCCTAAAATTCTTTCCCAGTATGCTTTCGTTCAGTTTCCTCAGAATTTTCAAGGGATTAACAAGAGCGATATCTATGCTGGTGAGTTCAAACATTTGTTCGAAATTAATCCGATGGGATATGACGGCTTGATGGGGAGTAATTACTTCGGAACGGGGTGTTTCTTTTCTCGGAGAGCCCTTTTCGGGGACCCGTCGAGCATTCTCTCGCCGGAATTCCGTGAACTGCGACCAGACAATGCTGTTAACAAACACTTGCGGTCCATAGAAACTATGACATTGGCACACGAAGTTGCCCGTTGCGACTTTGAGAACAAAACTAAGTGGGGCAGCGAGGCAAGATCATTATTCAATGTTCAGTGTTTTTCCTTTTTAGTCATTTACGCGTTATGTTCATATTGGAATTTGAACTAGTTAGCATTTTAAAATATGTGCAGATAGGTTGTAGATATGGTTCACTGGTCGAGGATTATTACACAGGATATAGGCTGCATTGTGAGGGATGGAGGTCCATCTTCTGCAATCCTGAGAGGCCACCATTTTTGGGGGATGCACCGTTTAGTTTGCTGGATTCTTTAAATCAACAAAAACGATGGGCCGTTGGTCTCCTTGAAGTGGGGTTTTCAAAGTACAGTCCACTAACCTTTGGTTTCAGGCATCTGACGCCATGTTTGGCTTTGGCTTATGCTCAATATGCATTCTGGCCTCTTTGGTCAATCCCAATAGCTATATACGCCTTTCTTCCCCAGTTGGCTCTTCTGAATAACGTCCCAATCTTCCCGAAGGTATGTAAAACTCACAAGAATAATTACATTTTTTCTTGCATGAATTATATCCCTTATTTGTAATGACAGTTTCGTTTCCCAAGGTGGTGACTGACACAATATAAATACTTGCAGGTCTCAGAACCATGGTTTCTTATGTATGTGTTTCTATTCCTAGGATCGTATGCCCAGAGTTTGATGGATTTTGTCTCAGTTGGAGGAACGTGCCGAAAGTGGATGAATGATCAACGAATGTGGCTCGTGAAGGGGCTTACAAGCTCCCTTCTAGGTTCAATTGAGTACTTGCTCAAGGTGTTGGGCATTTCAGCGTCTGGCTTCAATGTCACAAGCAAAGTAATAGGCCAAGAACAAAGCAAAAGATATGAGCAGGGGATCTTTGAATTTGGAACACA
Source organism: Erythroxylum roigii (assembly GCA_027576455.1). Taxonomy (NCBI): domain Eukaryota; kingdom Viridiplantae; phylum Streptophyta; class Magnoliopsida; order Malpighiales; family Erythroxylaceae; genus Erythroxylum; species Erythroxylum roigii. Next base: position 22,849,224 of record JANZXV010000211.1, on the reverse strand, counting down.
TTCACCTATGTTCGTGTCCCTAACAATGGCAGCACTGATCAACTTAGCCTCTTTTACTTGGGGGATGCTCCAATTTTCTGTTGGAAGCAACATGGAAGGACTGTTGATCCAAATGTTAATAGCGGGATATGGGACACTGAATTCTTGGCCTATCTATGAAGCCATTATCTTCAGGAATGATAAAGGGAAATTGCCCACAATTACCACCACCATTGCAACTTTGCTCGCATGCGCTCTATATGTTGCGGCTTCTTTTACTTTGAAGCATAACTAAATAGAAACTATATATAACCCTTGGTAGTGATGGATGTACGTCTCTATATATTGATTGAAGTTCTATAGACGTTCAGAGATAAGGCAAGGGGGTATTTGTACACAAATGGGTTCTGTTGTACATCAACATACTAGGAGTGCATTCTTCTGTATGCTGTCTTCCCAGTGATTTGTTTTCGGTATACTCCATTAGCCGTTAGGTGAATAAGATTTGTTATGGACCCGTTCTACCTAATAAAATACTCTTGGGAAAATTATTTTCATAAAGAAGTAGTAACATTAAAAAGAGACAATGATTTTGGAAAATTCAATTAAAAAATAGTAAAATATTCAATTAAAAATCTAATTGAAAATATCATTTTTTTCTCAATTTATTTTCATAGAAAAAGGTCATCTGCGCCAATTTCGTGCACTTACTTAATAGGAAGGATTAACTACAAAAGTTACATGAAAAACAAAAAGAATCTATCAGTAAAGCTATCCATAAAGAATTTTCTCCTAAAAAACACTATCCGTAAAGAATTTTCTCCTAAAAAACTCTCAAGAACTTTTAACTTTGTAGATCATCATGTTAGATTGATTTAATAATCATAAAGGTGTGACCTATATTAGCTGAGTTGATTCTAATATAATGTGGGCCTAAGATAATGGTTATTAGACTTGTATAGAACATTAGAATCACTAAGGTTTTAATATAATTAAAAGAACCCTTCCCTCTACCTTCATTCAAGTGAATAGTTACCAAAAAAAGAAACATATGATCTTGCATCATTAGAAAAGAACGAAAAAAAGCAGGAGAGAGTGGATAAACTTCTTTAATAGAGAAAGAGTTTGCAATCAAAAAATAATTAAAGATCTATCATTGCAGACACATATTAAGCTTATATCAAGGTTAGTATTTCATTCTCTCTTATAGCATAAATTCTAATTGAATGAGTTGAATCAATTATGTTATAGATGATCTTAGGAAAAGTTTAGACTTGAAATACTGTTTAGAATATTATAATATCAATTTTATGTGTGGTATCAAAGCATAATTATGACACTTTGATTTGTATTAATGTTTACATTAGGATTTTACCAATGAATGTTGTGTCTCATAGACCAAAGTAACATACTTAGAATACTCTCGATCTTCAAAAACTGAATGAATAAAAGAACCCAACATCTTTGTAAAGACCGTTAGAAATAACGTATCTAGTCTTTGTTATAAAGAAAAAGGTCTTTAGGTTATCGAGAAAACAGATCAAACTTGATGTGATGCTTTATGTGTGAGTGGGTATGGATATTGGGGTGGAAACCATGGTTTCTTATTATGCCAAAATAAGTTCTAAAAATACATAGGCTATCTTACTCGCAAGTATATGAGGTAGTTGTAGTTGATTATCGATGATCATCTCCTATGAAGGTGAAATTGGTCCACTCAAATTAAACTTGATTAAAAAAACAAATGCAATCCTAAACATTTTATCCCAATTTATTGAGTAAAGGCTTTAAAGGAAATTACGCAATTAGACTAAAAAGTGAACTGATTTAACTGGAAGCAAAAACAAATTGATTAATCAATGTGGAAACTCCTAAGAGTTAATTTCAAAAATTTATACGCATGATTAAGGGGAAATGATTGGATAATTGTCTTGCTAAAATTAACAATTGGGTTATAAGATTAACTCGAATAATAAACTAAGTTTAACTTTCTTATTCGACAAGTTATCATCTAAATTAATTATGAAAACTTGACTGATAATTACCACTTAAGTTAATATATTTCTAATTCTTAACCTAAGCGTCTATAGTTTCTCGTTCCATATGAAACTTCTTCTTTCGATCCTTCGTTCAATACCAAAATGATGCAAAGTTTGGTCATGCTTTTCCATCCATTCAGTTCAGAAACTATAGCAAACATAAAACAACAACACAATAACTCAATTATGCATATTTGACTAAACTGGCTACAATAATTCTCAAGAAAAAGAGATTAGCGCATCATGGAATAAACAAGGTTCATCATCTACATAAACTTCAATCCTATCTTTATTAGTATAAGAGAAGTATTAAAGCAATAAACCAAGTGAATATCCAAAATGAACTATTAAAAGTTAACAGAGTAACAGTCGGTTATGCTAACATAGTACCGATCCAGTAAAATAACGAAGAAATGATGCAACAGATAGGAACTGAATAAGCAAACAAGGATCGGATAAGGGAGTTGCTGTGATCTCTTACCACTCTGAAGCCTTCTACTTTGGCTTTCGCCTTCTGCTTTTGGTTGATGATCACCTAGACGACCGAATAGTAACTCTGCTTTCACCTCTCTGTTGTTCTTCTTCTTCACCTCACTAGACTACTCTTTGTTCTCTTCTTTCTTATTTGCCTCCACACCTTCTCTTTGTTCTTTCTTTTGCATTCCCAAAGTGTCCCAAAATGAGTCACGTAGTCGTCAGCCTCTCTTCTCTCTATTTGTAGTCTCATTTTAGGTTTAGGCTTTTTAGCCCTCAAACCTGCAGTTGCCATGTAATAAGTTGGACAATTAAAGAAATTGTTGTCACGGATGTGTATGAGGTGGTTATAGGTGTGACCACCATTATCACACCCGTGACAAAGGAGTCACAGGTGTGACTCCCATTGTCACACCCGTGACTTCCATAGTCACGAGTGTGACACTATTTATGCTTGAAATAACTAGTTGCATGCATTGATCACGTCCCATTTTTTCCTTTCATGCATAATTCTTCTAATTTTTCATGTAACATTCACAAGACAATCCCATTAACATACATGCAATATTCATACTAGTTTCACTCAAGTCATCTCATATTTGGATCAAAACATAAGAATTTGTATCAAGATATGAAGGCAAGTAAAGTCAATAGAAATTAGACACAACAATTCCCCCACACTTAAATTATGCTTGTCTTTAAGAAAATAAAGAATACTAGACTATACAAGAACAAACAATGAAAACAACAATGTTTCCAAATAATGTGGGAATGGTCAAAGATATCAACGATCATTTCAATAACATAATCTGAGAACTTGAAACTCATAATACTCCATGAACAAACTATTCTCCATATGCTTAGCCAAAATTAACAAGTACTTCAACTCAAAGACCATTAACAAGTGTGATAGATACTCACTCTACTCTCCATCCTTTCAAGCATTCAAAGGTGGGATATATTCACTTATCGCTCATTTCATGTAAGGCATCTACCATAAGCTTGCTTATCAATCCAATCTAAACCACTCATATCAAACAAAAACATCAATTTGAAGATCTTTATTTTTGTTGTAATGGGGTTGGGCTAAGGGTAGGAAAAAGAAAGTCGTAGTTTAAAACCACAAACCAAATTGAGCATTTAAAATAATACAAAACAATGAACCATAAACACTCAATTCTTTCCTCTCATTTAACAAAGTTAACACTCCCCATTTTTACATCTCTCCTCTTCTTTTCATTTTCTGGTTATCTTCTCTTTCCTTTGTTTCTTTCCTATTTCTCTCTATTTTTTTAGTGTCTTTCTTCTTCTTGTTTTTTTCATTGCTTTCTTTTTATTTATGTATTTATTTAAGACAAGGACATCAAAGAAAAGAAAAATACAGAAGAGAGATAATTACTACATCCATACTATTACCATTTCAAATGCTCAACTTGCCTTATGGTAGGTACAACAAAGAGGATAAATAGTTAAGGTAAAGGCTCGCAATTTGGGTTTAAAGAAAGAAAAGGCTTTATGTTTAGCTCAATGGGGCTCACTAACGGTAACATTATGGTGGCTTTTTAAGCAAAAAGGGTAAACCCTAATTACCTTCATCATTCAATGTTTGCGTAAGATTATGTGATCTTCACTAGTATTTGTAAGCAAGTTCTAGAGTTCCTTAATCATGAAAGAACACTCTCAGAAAAGAATACTTGAATTTGGTGTTAAATATTACAAAGCGCTTAAATTCTTACTAAATTAAAAGTGTCCTTCATCTATCACAACAAGCTAATATCCTTTTAATTCGAATCCAAGTTAATCAGCCTAGGTATGCAAGTATACTCATTCACTTATATTATGCATTTCTAATCCAGATTAAGTTCATTTAATGAACATCCATCTTTAACTATTAAATGGGAAAACAAACACACAACACACAAATAATAATTTTTTTAACTAATACTCCCCCCACACTTAAATATCACATTGTTCCTAATGTGATACAAAAAAGTAAAAGAGAGATCTAAGACACAAAATAACACGAACAAGAACAAGCATTAAAACTAAAAGAAATTAAACTAACAAGTAGTAAAAATCATACTAAGAACAGGGATAGAAATACGATACGAAAGTGTGGGTAGTGGCTGTGTTAATGAGGTGTGGAGCATGGCGTCCTACATCGAAGAGTGGAGAACTACTACGAGGAAGACAAATAGAAGAGATTGAAAAGTAGGCCTATGTACTTAAAGCAAACAGACTAAGTCGAGTTTCACTAAAAAGTAATAACAAACAAATAATTGAAAAACAAAATAGAAATTATGTGGGTTGCGTCCTATTTAGCATTTCTTTAATGTCTATTAGCTGGACACCTCAATTTGCATGCTCAAGGTGGATCGCTTAAAGTGATTCCACTATTTTCTTCTCTTCATTGGGATTTTTCTTTAAGAATTTGCCAACCCTCTCCCTTAGTTGCATTGTCTAGCAATTGACAATACTTATCAATTTCTTTCACCAAGCCCAACTTCTTTTCTTCTTCTTCCTGTAATGCAAAATCAAGGTCTGCATAATTAAATTGATCCATAAGAGAGCATTTTTCACAAACAGTAATAGTAGGAATGTGTTTAACATTAAAGATTGAAAATTTTACTGTTTCTCCCAAAATAGTCATGCTCAGTTTTCCATTCTTCACATCAATCAAGGTATTGGAAATGGCCATAAAGCGCCTCCCTAGGAGTATAATGTGCTCCTTCCCTTGCTCTTTAACCTCCCTCATGTCTAAGACCACAAAATCTATGAGATTAATCGATCCTCCAACCTTCACTAACATATCTTCCATTATTCCTTTTGAATAACGGATTAACCTATCAAATAATTGTAAGCACATATTGGTAGGTCTTAACGGTCCTAGATCCAATTTCTCATAAATAGAATAAGGCATAAGTTTTATACTTGTTATAAGGTCAAGCAAACCCTTAACCCCATCACCATTACCCATTGATACTTGGACAAGAAAACTCCCTGGGTCTTTCAATTTAAGGGGTAATTGCTACTAAAGCACTGTACTTGCAACTTCTAAAACTATCACCTTCTCGTTTGGCTCAAACTTCCATTTTTTAGTACTTAGTTCCTTGAAGAACTTCACATAAGTTGTAATGTTCCTAATCACACCTAACAAAGACAAATCAATATTAACTTTGGAAAACATGTTATATAGATCAGAAAATTGCTTATCTTGTTTTGAGTCCTTAAGATGGCTCCGATATAGGATCGGTGGTCTATAAGAATTAGTTGTCTTATGCAATCTTGATCCTCCATTGCAGTCAATTGCATGTCCCAGTTTTCACCTTTTTGAACGTGACTTGAAAAGTTGTTGTGCCCATTGCTTTCTTCATTCCGCTCACCTTTTTCATTAGTGAGGCTCTCCTCCTCTTGATTACCTTCACCAAACAGATTAGAAGGGATCTCAACATGATTATCAATCACCTTACCTGTTGGACCCCATTTCCGAAGTCCAACATTCGGAAGCATAAAAGCATGGAGGACTCAAAACCGATAAATTACTGATCAAATCTTAGGGAACTTCTAATTGGAATTTTAGACCTGCTTCTTCAGAACATTTGTTCCCCATTGACTTACGATTCCAATGCCACCAAAAATGCTCATTTGGTTTAGAAATGAAGAAGTTTTGGCCAAAACGCTTTCTGCTCTTACAAAACCGGGATTGAAATCTGTCACCAACTTCGCTTCAGAAATTGAAAATCTTAGGGTCGAATTGAAATCTGAATTCTTCATAAAATTTGTAAATCCAAGTATCTAGTTTAATTTGAAACAAAAATCAACTTAATTGGAATTCTATAGACCAAGATATCTCTAAATTACTGAAGCATGTTCAGAAAACTATCCAACTCATAACATTTTAACCAATCCTCTCACTTTGATTAAATCCATCTTTTTCAATTTAATATCAAAACCTATAAATTTGGTATGGAGAGATAGAGAAATGTCTTAGGAATCCAACGCTTTAAAAATCAGGTCAATCGGAGGTCATACGAAGAAGTTATGAGCCAACAAGTGAAGGGAGGTCGAAAATGGGAAAGAAAAATTAGGGATCGGCCGCGTCGCACAGGCGGTCGGCCAGCGCTCGGTTGGTGGGGGCTCGCGCGCCAGATGCGTGCTGGGCTGGCCCAGCACAATGCCAGACCAGCATCCTATTTTCCAACTTTCATATCTTTTGACTCAGAACTCTAAATTTTACAAACTTGGTAACAATGGAAAGGTAAAAGAACGCTCTACAACTTTCATAAAGATCCTAAGAACAATTTCTAACTCTAAGAGGGTCAAAAATTGGCTCAAAGCTTCTGTCTGAAAATTTGCCATTTTGACAGCACTTGTACCAAACTTCAACAACTCTCATCTTCCAACTACCACATCCAAAAATAGCACATTATACATCATTTGAAAGCTATGAAGCTCCTCTACAAATCTCAAGAAGACTACTTGATCCCACTCAATCCACATCAGTCTATAATTTGCATCAAGCACAGCATACACAAACTTACCTTTATGGACACATCAGTCCAAAATTTGACAGCATCTGCACTCAATTTCAACTACTCACATCTTCCAACCAATTCAACTCCACCTCAACCACTTCATCTCAAACACAATTCGAGACTCCAACATGCTATTCCAAGGCAAAATCCCACAGCAACTAAACAAAGAACAAGATATGCGCAAACACATTTCTTTTTCGCAAAGTCATACACAAGCTCATACACCATCAATAAAGCACACAATCATACACAAAAGAGAATACTAAAATTCTCCTTTTCATTCCAATCAAAATAAATGTTCATGCATAGCTTTAGTTACATATCAACATATCCATCATGAATTTAGCACAAGATACAAAATATATGAGATGCTCAATGTTTGATATGCTTGTAAAGCTATCCAAAAAGGACTAGTCACTAACTTAGTACAAAAGTATCTAAAGTCTTAGAGTTTTTTCGATGCCTTGCAAGGTTCAGCGCTTGTCTTGATTTGTACCTGAGGAGGGAAAGTGGGGTGAGCAACTCGGCTCAGTGGCTAATACGCTTATAGCCATCGGTAATGAGCCATACA
>JANZXV010000211.1:22813241-22830315 GCA_027576455.1 Erythroxylum roigii | reverse complement strand
AATCAGTTCTTATACCATTCATACACCATTCATACATGTACTAGGGCTAATACACAAAAATTGGCAGCACTCAATTCTTCATTTCCAAGTAAAATCAATCATCCATATTCAATCACAAATCATATTCAAACCATTTAGTCATACTACTTTCTCAATTCTTACTAAAACCTAACATTGTACCCATTAATTCAAGCCATAATAATCATCAATTTAAGGCATCCATAAGCATAAGAAATACACTCTAACTCTCATTAAAAGCTCCTAACTACCATGGCATTCAATTCCTAATGGAAACATCATTAAAACAACATGTAAAGCTTACTTAAAGACCTTACCTAATTAGCTTCTCCAACCTTGAATTCTTTGCAATTCTTTCCTAACAATTGCTAATCCCTTCCTCTAACCTCATGCAAGTGAAAGCTCTCCATGGTAAGTAAGGAACTTGGTGTCAAGAAGAAGAATTCTTAAGGTTTTGGTGAGTGTGATTGAAAAAAAGAAAGAAGAAAATGATGGTGAGTATGAAATGGAAGAAGGAAGCTTTCGGATGGGTTACAACACAAATGAACTTGTTCTTTTCTTCTTATCAATAAGGCAAACCGATAGAAACAAAGGAGTAGCATTAAATGAAGATATAAGTTGGCAAATTCTCATTGGTCAACACTTTAAAAGAAAAGTCAAACAAATCATATTATAATCCTGATCAAAAACTAACCCAATCAACTCAAATGACCATAATTTCAATCCCAAAATAATATACCCAATAATACAGTGCCATTGGGTAGAAATTTTCGCTACCGAAAATCGACCGGTTCGCCAATTGACGATTTTTTCGGTCCGGGAATTTTCTCCGGAAAAATCCAGAAAAATTCCTAAAGATCCCTTAAAATAGAAAACACGTACTGGCGCACTCAGAATAATTTTTCAAACCCAATAACCACGTTAATCCCAATAAAATTACATTCGGCACAAAAATCGGGAATGTCATGTATGCATGTATAGTAATTTCATGTGCACAATTGCTACTGTGTAGAAATCCTATTATGCATGAGCAGTTCTATGCAATCCCAATCTAGTCCATCCTATGTCAATTTACCATTATACCCTTCCAATTGAGGGTTGGATGTTACAATAGGAGTATGTTAAGTTACACTAATGTACCTTTATCTTGATGGATGTATGCATTAAAGACAACTACGTATCTACTTAATAGGGTTCCTAGTAAAGTTGTTCCTTTGGCACGTTATGAACTATTGATAGGTAGGAAACCTAGCTTAAGGCACCTGCATGTTTGGGTTGCCCAACAGAAACAACGATTTATAATCCTAATAGTTACTTCATCGATTATCTAGAAAAGTCCAAAGGGTACGTATTTTATTTTCTTAACTATAGTACAAGAATAGTTGAGTTTGGTAATGTTAGGTTCATTGAAAATGTGGGGAACCACAAAAGGTGGATATTCAAGAGAATTAGGTGGAAATACTTCACCTATAGTCTCTTCTCAAGTTTTTATTCATCTTGTTCTATCACAGTCACGCAACAAACCAGAGCAACAAATTAATATTCCAAACCCACATAAAGAGAATTTCAATAATGAACTAGTAAATAATGTGCAAGTCACAAATGATCAAGTGATACCACAAGAAGCAATATTGCAAAAGTCTATAAAGGAGAAAAGGTCAGTTATATTAGATGACTATGCGGTGTATTCACTTGAGCACAAGTGTGACTTGAGCATTGATAAGGATCCAGTCTCACTTAAAGAAGTCATAAAATGTAACAATTCTAAAAAGTGGCTCAATGTTATGAAAGAAGAGTTAAAATTTATGAATGATAATTAAGTCTAGGAACTAGTTGAGTTACTCGAAGGCTCAAAGCAAGTGGGTTGTAAATCAGTCTTTAAGACCAAAAGGGACTCGAAAGGTAATATTGAAAGGCACAAAGATAGACTTGTAGCCAAAGGTTATACTCAAAAGAATGTCATTGACTTTAAAAAGACCTTCTCCCCATTTTCGAAGGACTCTTTAAGAATTATTATGGCATTGATAGCTCATTATGATTTAAATTTTCACGAAATGGATGTAAAGACTGCTTTTCTGAATGGTGACTTAGAAGAAAAAGTTTATATGGACTAACTGAAAGGTTTTGTAACTATAGAAAAGGAAAACATGTTGTGTAAATTAAAAAGTCAATATATGGTTTGAAACAAGCTTCTCGATTGTAGTATCTTAAGTTCAATGATATCATTACCTCTTATGGTTTTGTAGAGAACAATATTGATACGTGTATCTATATGAAGGTCAGTGGGAGCAAGTTCACTATTTTGGTACTGTATGTTGATGATATTCTTTTGGATACTAATGATTTGGGCTTATTATATGATGTAAAGAATTTTCTCTCTAATAACTTTGAAATGAAAGATATGGGTGAGGCATCCTATATGATTGGGATAGAAATATTCCGTGACAAGGCACAAGGATTGTTAGGGTTGTCTTAGAAAGGATATGTCAATAATGTAATAGAGAGATTTAGGATGAAAAAATGCTTAGTAGGGATAGTTTCAATTTAGAAAGGAAATAAATTTAGTAAAATGCAATATCCTAAGAATGATTTGGAATGAAAGGAAATGGAATATATTCTCTATGCACCTGTAGTTAGGAGTCTAATGTATATCCAAACTTGTACTCGGCTAGATATCAATTTTTGTTGTTGGAATGTTAGGTCGATGTCAAAGTAATATCAGGTTAGACCAAATAGTCCAAACTCTACCTAAAACCTAAAAATGTTAAAAAAATATACATGGCCTAAAATCCAGTTAACTTGAGCCTAGTATGGTGAAATCAAACCGGAATAAGCAAACTTTGTCATAACCAACAACAATTAAAGCATTATTATTTTGAATTGTATGTCATATTATATATATATATATGTATGTATGTATGTATGTATGTATATATGTATGTATGTATGTATATAGTTTTATGCATATGAGAGAACTATACACAGGCACCAAAACACTTAAGACTTTTAACTTTCCTTTCGTTTTTCTAGATGAAACTGTTTGGCAATAGAGGTCATGAATAGGTTAATTTGAGCCCCTACCAAGCACTCCCTCACCCAGACTAACGATAGGTGAAGCAATCAATCGTGCAACTGCGATTTCTTTGGCTAATTTGTTAAGCGTTATTTTTTCATTTTTTTTCCATCATCTCTCCCCTCATTGGAACTCAAGATTTTGGCTGATATTTATTAGAAAAAACTTTTGAACATTGGTGTAGCATTTATATTGTTGTGTTGCCTTTTGAGCATTGGTGTAACATTCATATTGTTTAAACGCTAGTTAAAAAAAAAAAAGCGTAGCAATTGCCACTTTACTCATTCATGCATGAGACCTAGTGATCTACGGTGTCTCCAAATGATATGTCCATTCCACACATTAAATCATTTCCTTCGTATAATGTAGTCCAGAATTCGTATCGCATTTTTATTTTTTCCAGTTCTTGTTTGTATTTTATTATGGTGCTTCTGGTTAGATCTCTTATTTAAAGAATTTGGCTTGAATTAATGGTTGTGTTCTTCTTTTTTTTTAGTTTTATTTGATTTGAATGTTGTTTCTTCTTTTCTTGCATTTTAGAGATCGTTGATTACAAGTAAGAGTTGATAAGGAGAGTCTAATCATAGTGATCACTAATCACTATCTCTCTATCTACCTATGCTTTATCCAACACGAGGTAAATTCTTGTGTGTATCAGTGCTATAAATTTTGGGTTTTGACGTGATGTAATTTCTTAATTGCAAAATTCAGTAGTTCTCTAATTTATTTGTTAAGCCTTGTAATTTACAAATGTTGAACTGTACCTCTTGCTTTTTCTCTAGTTGAATAATTTACTGTGATTTGCCATAGTGTAAAATCACCTCTCCATCTTCTTTGTGGTGGTAGCTTGTAATAATATATTTCATGAGGTAGATTTTGAGGTTGTAACTGTTGCATCTCATCTCCCTTTCTAGTTTGAGATATCATGGTAGTTGCAAATATTTCTAATGATAATTTCACTAGTGGTATTCATAGCACTTTTGATAGATAATGTTCAAACCTAAAATGCCTTGATTTGAGTTCCAATGATTTCAGTTGGAGTATATAGACGGAATTTTCCAAGCTTAAAGAGTTTTTAGTCTCTGAAAATTTCTTTAATGGTAAGTTTCAAGGTCCCTGTTTCCAAAAAATTATCCCCTTAAATTTTTTAACTTTTCAGTAAGCAAATTTGGAGGTATGGCTTCACAAGAGATTTTGAATACAAGAACTTTACCAACTTGAATCTGTATAGGAATAACTTCAATAAGAAGATCCCTTTTGAGATAGGGTCAATTTCTAGTCTTCAAATATTGATCATATGAAACAACAGTTTTTGTTGGGTTATACTAGGTTCTCTTTTAAGTCTGAGCAATATAATCTTCTTAGATTTAAGCCAGAACAAGTTCGAAGGTGACACTTAGGATATCTTTGGGAGATCTACTTAGGTTAAGTATCTACTACTGTTGCATGGAATTCATTTACTTATGATCTATATACTTCTAGGATTCTCAAACAAAATATGAAAATAAATATTACCAAGTAAAACAAAACTCCACCTTCCACTAGTTACATATAAGATTGAGAACTATTACTTTTGAAAAACTAGTTAACGTATTTGAATCTGATGCATTTTTCTTCATAATTGCAATCTTAAAATATAGAAACCTGGCTATTAATAGATTATAGAGGGAGTTAAAGATCAATGAAATATTTGATCCTATTTATGCAAATTTTTCTATCATTCGTCTTGTGCTGGAAAACTCTTACAGATGTTCTTTGGCTTCTGTTGGAGTTGCTATTTAGCTTTCTTTTAGGTCATTGTAAAACAAATGTTCACAGTGAAACAACTGTTCTCCCTTTGAAGTGCTTCTATTGTAAGGAGCAAAACAGTCTGTAATAGTAAGAGAGAGCAAAAATTTAACCAAAATGTTAAGCCAGAAGCTGAAACCTACACTTGATGATAATATGGCAAGGAGATGGTGTAGGAGCACTATATTGGACAATCGGCAAAGAGTTTAGGCAATGGTTGTAAGGATTGGTACTATGGATGGCTTATTTGTGTACAAGGACAATTTGAGTGTTGTAGTCCTTTTAGTGATCATCTCAATTTCCACAAGGTATTGCCTTGCTTTTCCATTTTAGATATTCTACAGAAGGGTTCTCCAGATTGAACAAAGAAAGGTTTCGTGTGTTCTTCCAAGTGATAGCAGTGGAAATCACATTTGAGGTTGGCACAAATAAGATACGTCATTTGGTCTGTGACTTCCTTAGGCTAATTCATGCGTTCAAATAAAACAGCTGATAGAGAAGAAATGATGAAACAAATGTTCTCCTTTATTCAATGTCAGCTTGAGCAAGGTAACACCACTAACATAGACATGTTTTGTAAACTAATTGCACCTAGTCAATCAAGAAATGAATCTTTTATTCCCCCAAACCACACATATCAATATGAAGAATACGATGTGACAAATTTCCTTAATTCATTGTTCTTGTACATCATCTTGTTATCTTTTTTTATTGAGATTAATTGCCTATGATCATGCTTTTTGAATTTGTTCATAAAAAGAATTAAATCATTGTATTATTAGTTTTTGGATCGTATTATTTGTTTCGATTAAATTGAAGTCGCAATAAAGTAGTTAGTATTTCATTATTTAGATATATTAACCTGTTTGTGAGCATGGTAGTTTTATAATTCTAATCTACTTATTTTTTCCTTTTATAAGAAGGTGATGATTAAGAGCAGATAAGGAGGTACTTGGTAAAAGATTTTAGAGTGCTTATACATATTGGTTTTGTTTAGTGTTTAAATTAATTCACTTATATTTCATATAAAATGGAAGAAGATAATGTAGGTGAATATTTTAGCTAGTTATTTTTTTGTTGTATTTTGAATATGTTAAAGGTTGAATTTTACAAATTCTTATGGACTATAGCACATAAAAATGCAATTTTGTTGTTGTTTACATTTGATAATACATACGCAATTAAGACATGCATCAATGTATATATATTGCTTTTAATATATATATGAATGTTGCCTACTTAATGACAATATTTTGTCTTTACAGTAACATATTATTGACAACGAAGAATAAATTGTTGCTTTTGTTGTTACAAATTATCGTCTAAAGAAGGTCACTTTGTTACCTTATAAAGATTTAAATTGTTGTTATATCAATTTAACATTATTGCTATAGATTAGAACTCTTATGTCGCCTTAGTCGAAACTTAAAACAATATTGTTTATTTTGTTGCGTAATCAAGAAATTTTGTTTATCATATATTTATAGCAGTGCCATTTTATTTAACAATATGAATTATGTTACTTTAATAAAAAGACAATAATAATTGTACTTATAATGAGTGAAATCAGTGCTTTAAATTCTCTATCACCTTGTTCAAATGACAAATATTTCTCTCTTCTCTTCCTTCCCCACCTTCATGCCTCTCTCATTTTTCCTCCTCCTCGTGCTAAATCCTGTTACGGGCAATCTCACAAACTATGGGTTCTGATATAGGTGACTTTTGGACGATCTCTAGCCGTCAATCATTTCCTGTTTGCCTTCTAGTTTGTTAAAAATCGCATTTTTGTGCAAGTTTAAACACTGGCAACTACAAAAGTATACTAAAGTTGGAGTGTACCATTCGAAATTAAATATAAGGCTTTGGAAAAATGATGATGGATCACATAATCATATACTTAACAAGTCTTCTTCCCCTAAAACTTCCTCTTTCTTATTTTGAAACTGCTTGACCTAATAACATCATCATCTGTTTTCAGCGTCTCCTCTAGAGTTGCTATAGATTCTGGTTTTGTGAAGTACGTGAAAAGAAGATAGATTCCATCAAGGTAAGTGTTAGACTCCCCAGCTTTGTTCTTCTTTCTGATACTATAGGCTAGTGGAATTACACCTCTGTTAAATACCTCCAAGTACATTCCACCCCCTGCAACAAGTATCTGGAAGACAAACACCCAACCACCATTATCAAATATTAGGCATCATAATGGGTGGAAAATCTATCATCAACCATAATACTGATCACTTTCCAGTGAAACTTGACAAGTTGCCATAATGAAAATCCAGACTAACAGTTTAAAAGTACCCTTGTTTTCCACTGATCCAGGAACCGTTCTCTTACTTAGGCCAACTTTTTGAGGATATCATAACTTTCAAAATCTGTATTCTGTATTAAAAACAAATATGAATATAGTTCCCAACAAACTACGAGTCACTTCTCTTCTGCCTGTACAAACTGTGTCTCACTACCAAACAAGCTATCGAAAAGTCCACACAATATGAAATCAATATCAAGGTCCGCAAGCAAGAAGAAGCAAACTTACAGGCTACACCTAAATGATTAAATACCGAACGACATTCAACAAATTTCCGCAGACCAATCGATACTTTCAAAACCACTCCACATTGTTATTGTTATAGTGAATCAGCCTCTTCACTAATTGCAAATAAGACTGTGTACTAGTAGAACTTTCGGGCCTTACTTAGCAAGACTTTCACAGGACTATTTTTGAGTTATTACAGTTCACTAAAACTACAGGTGCACAAATATAATGCATATCTTAGCAACCACTTTGGCGTTTTTGTTAACCCTCCCCAGGTCAAGCTATGAAAACTTAAAAATTCATATTCCTTTCCCTAATACAGAACAGAAAACCTATGCAATTTAACTGAAGAGACATTTACCTCCTCGTACTTCTGGGTAAGAGCCAAGCGCTCGTCTTCAGACATGTCCGGTCTCAAGACCGCCATGGTCTCGTACTGTCGGAGCCCAGGTGGGCAGGGGGGCGCCTCCTTTTCCTCGACGGCCGTCATGTCAGCCCCGGCTGAAGAAGGTGGTTCATCATCAGAACCCAAACCGCCTTCATAAAATGAACCTGAAAAGTCCGGCGCTTGGGCCTTCATAGTGATGTTGTTGCGCCTCTTTCCGGAAAGTGCAGTTCTTGTGCATGACGGGAAGGGCTTGAGGGCGAAATTGAAGGAAATGGTAGCAGCAGATTGTAATTTGGATAACGATTTGGGACCGAATGGGTGACAACTTATAGTTGATGAGAGTGAAGCCAACGCCATAGGAGCTCTGTCCTCTGAACAGAGTAGTGTCTGGTACAGCAAAGACTGCAATCTTTGAAGAGATAAGTTTCGGTGCGCTGTGCGCACCTCGGCTTATCATAGAATAATATATCGAGAGCGCTAGCTGGTCCAAACTCTGCCCGCCGTAACGCTATAATTAGTTTAGAGCTTATTAATTCGGAGAAGGATTTATAATTGAATGAAATAAAATAAGACGGAAGAGTAGAATTTGATAATGTCAAAAAAAAGAGAGAGTAGAATTTGATATTATATTTTGGTTCAGCCAGATTTTGCTGAGGTTGAATGTCGTTGTTTGGATCCATGATCTGTGCGACTCTGGCTATGGAATACCTGCAAAACAAATAAAGGCACGCTGGGGGTTGGTTCCCGGAAGGCCCCTCCGACGCTCAAGTTAGTCTTTTTGAGAGGAAATTGGTCGCAGAAAACAGAGAGAAAGCTAGGGTTGTATTGTCGTACCTGTATCATGGTAGAATAGTACCTTATATATGGGATAGACGCTAAGTTTAGGTCTTTACGTAGATCTTTGTGTTTGCATAGGAGACTAATTCCTGTTAATGGGCCGTGGATGTGCGGATTGAACGTCCTGGGCCTGGGCCTAGCACAACCGACCCAACCAACCTCCTACCAAGTTTTCTTTTTCATTCCATACCCATTCCTTTCTCCTCGTACCCACCAAACAAGCACACCCTTATACTTTTACCGTTCAATTTAATTGACCCAAAGCCTGAATTCATTTCATTTACAAAATAATGTTGTCTTGTTTATGCAACATCATTTCATTAGTGATCACTTCAGCTCGTCAACATCGCTTTATCATTGTTGTCCATCACTTTTTTTGGTTGGAGATCTACTTACTCAAATCACAATTTTAGAGGTCCCTCACCCTTATATAAAACTACCTGAATACTAGTAATTTATGTTTTGTGTGTAAAGTAGAATCAGAAATTGCAAAGACTTGAATACTAGTAATATATGTTTTCTATGTAAAGTAGAACCAGATATTGCAGAGTACTTGTTCTTTAGGTGTAGATAACGAGGTTCTCCAAGTGGGACAACATTTGCTACCCATAATTCTATGTCAATCCTGTTTCAAACGATCTTATCCATATATTTTTTAAATCCCATATATTTGTGTAGATGGGAACAGAATTGGTATAAGGATACGAGCACAGAGTATATTGCAAAGACCTGAATATTAGTAATATATGTTTTCCATGTAAAGCAGAACCAGAAATGGCAGAGTACTTATTCTTTAGGTGTAGATAACGAGGCTCTCCAAGTGGGATGACATCTGTTGTACCCTAACCCTATATCAATCTTGTTCCAAACTATCTTATCCATATATTTTTCTAAATCTTACATATTTGAGATGAGATTGTCTGAAACAGAATTGGCACAAGGTTACATGCACAAAGAATTTGATCCCCTCCAAGTGTAACCCTGACTAGTACGAATGATGTGTCTAGATGAAGAAGTCACTTGAGATGATTAGTGATTTAATGGTTACCAATAGTCTCCATAATCCACTTAATATAATGTTGCTTTCTTGAAATTTCTCAACGCATGGAACTTCCAGTGAGTTGATGAGTGGTTGGTTGAGTCTTTTTTAGGTAAATAAAAGAGCAAACAACAGGATTAATGTGCCGAGTGCGACTAACACCCATGCGATCATCATTGAGAGTTGGCAGTATAACATCCGGGGTTGTTGAAAAGCCATCATATCCAAAGACACCGCAGGTCTGATCCGAGCCATAGCATCCGCTGTAGCGGTTCACCCTAAAAATGTGATGAATCTTGACTTGCCAACTGCGGGACATCAGCTCCCGAATGTTACAGATGAGAGCATTGTCCGTACTCTCCTGAATAGGGTTATTGAGCCATTGAATCACCGACCTGTTATCACCCTCAATCTCGACCTTGTTGATGCCCATACTCCAAGCGATTTGCAATCCATCGAGCAGCCCCACAGTTTCGCATTTATAACTGAACAGATTTTAAGATTGTGAGCAAAACCGACCAGCCACGAGCCATTGGAGCTGCATAAGAATAAGATGAAAATAATGTCACAGAGATTATTGATGCTTTTCCGTACTTTCTCCTTCTCAAAAAAACAGTTGTTTCTTTAAAACAAATTAGGAACCTCAGTGAATTGATATAATTACGAGAATGGGATGGCTTCATGACTCCACCGTATAAGGTGAGTGGGGAAGACCGATTGAATGTGAAAACAATCAGTAACCGCAAGCAGTTGCGGATCTACAACTCTGACGAATTTTCTATAAAAAAGTTATTATTTTAAGTTTTATTTCATAAATAAAATAAAATTTTACTTTTATTAAAGATAATAAAATTTTTATCTCTATTAAAAATAAAATTTATCTCTATTAAAATTTTGTCCCTATTTAAAAAATTTTCTAAATTCGACGCTGACCATAAGGCAGCAGATTGATAGCTAAGTTTCCGTATAGAGGTGAGTGGGGAAGACCGATTGATTGTGAAAACAACTAGTAACCACAACACAGCGGATTGATAGCTAGGTTTGGAGACTTTTTCTTTGAGAAGAACTTCTTGGGCTTCATCTAGTGAAATTTCATTCAAATTTGCTGATTTGATCAATCAAATTCAGACTCAGTCCAATGATCATTGTGTATGCTGGTATATATTTCCTCTTGGCTATCTGGGGAAAGGTATAGCTTCCAAAATAATAATCGGGAGTTTTTTTGTAGCGGGCCTTAATGAGTTAGTTCACAGCATATAACACCATCTCTTGATATTCTTATCCATAAAAATAATATAATAGTTATATTTGACAGGATATGTACTATTTTTTGTTGGTACAGACACGATATGTACTATGATTCCGATGATATGGTATTAATTATTCAACTAGACTAACTACTCTTTTGAACTTATACTGCTGTCCCTATCAATTGGTTGCACCTACAGCTGAATACTGGAATTCATCAACATCCAACTGATGCGCTGGCCAGGGAATGTTATATCTTATTATTGTTTAATCTTCCAATCGCTGGAGCCCTAGTTTGTGACTGTGTAGGTTTGATCGGGTCTACCTTGTTCAAGCCTTCATAGTCGTTTGGATGGGCCACGTCTTTTGTCAATCCTCCCTAGTCCCTCAGTTGAAGGATCACCTCCAATGGGAATATATTAGTTTACAAATAAATATTAACGTTGATTATAACAACATAGTTTAAAGTATCTGATTAAACACATAAAATTATAAAAGAAAATAATTCAATACTTATTTATTAAAAATGTATGACATATCATAAAATAGTTTGTTCTTAAAATAATAACTAAATTGTTCTCTTTATGATGTCGGGGATTTAATTGGATGTTTAAAAAAGTTAAAGATTACATTATATTTTAACTTTTATTAAAAGATTATTCGTCGATTTTAGTGTATCTTCAAACTTTTTCATTATTTTGGATTGAGCTAATTTTAAACGATCCCAAGAACAAATAATAGACACTTTTTAGATGTCATTTTTCCAAACTTTGAAATATTTAATTGACAATATTTTTTTGATTTTTAAAATTTTAATTAAAATTTAAGTTTGATTCAAATATTTGCAACATTTAAATAAATCACTCGTATTGTAAAAATCACCTTAATCAATTCTCGAATAAAAATATTAATTTCAATTTAAATAAGTTTTTAAAAAATGACATTTATATTTAAAGTTCAAATAGGGAAATATTTTGCCTATGTTAATTTTTTGTTGGCTATATAACCCATTAGTTAGAGCACTAAGAAACAATGTTGGATCCCGAAATTGTTTTTAAAAGTTAAGCATGATTTAAAATAATTCTTGAAGTTTATTGGATTAATTATTTTTGGAGTTAATTGTTATGTCAAAGTTAGTAGGATTTATTGATTGGGTCACTGGAATCAAAGTGCTAAGGTAATAAGGGTGTTTAAGGGCATTTTTGGGAGATCACATAAGCATAAAAAGACATAGGGCTTATAAGGAAAGGCAAGAAGGACTTTGTACACTCATTAACGATAGAAATGGAAGAAGAATATGTTGCCTTGCTTGTTAAGAAGAGAAAAACGTGAATTGAAGGGAGAGAAGGGTGAAAAACGAAAATAAGAGAGAAAAAGAGAAGTTTCGGTGAAAGAAGAAAAGAGGAGAAATCAAGCTTATTAAGGTAAGTTGACCATCTTTTCTTCTTGATTTATTAAAGAAATGAGTTATGTTGGGGATGAAGGAGCTAGAGAGAGGAGTTTGGTTAGAGAATGAAAATTTTGTGTTTAGAGAAGATGAATTAAGAGAACCCCATTTGATTTTAGGGTTTTTAAAGTAGGTCTGGGATTTTCTAACTTAGATGGACTATGAGTAGGTTAGATTTTGGCTTAATTTATGTTATTGCTAAATTTTTATGACTTTTGAATGTTTATGAATTTTTTTTGAAATGTTGTTTGAATAGAACCTTAGTTATTTTAGGAAACCAAGAGAATCCTACCCAAGAGCAAGGGGAAAGGCAAGCTTGACTTAGATTTTTGCAGGCTACTTAGGTGGGTAATGTATTTATAGTTTTTTGTGATTGAGCAAATTCTTGCCTATGTGTGTGTATGTGTTGAATGCATAAATTTTAATTGATGTTGTGGAAATTTGATAAAGTATGATGATATGGATTTGTTGTTCCTTGGAAAAAGGTTATAACATTTTATATAAGCAAAAAGAAGAAAAAGTATGAGCTTTTGATAAAATAATTTTTGAGCATGATTATGTGCTTCTGTTTTGGAGAGAGTGGAACCGTTCTGTTCGTCACGTGCACGTCGACAAGAGCCTTTTCTCGGCTGCCCGCTTGTGGCATACGAACTCTGAAGAATGGACTCATTCTATTCATAGGGTAAACTTCGGTTTCTCCATTCCGTTTCTATGGAACCCTCGAGCTAATTGTTGTGCATTGCATAATTGAACTACCAAGTATGAAACATTTGAGTGTTATATGTTATGAGTTTTGAACTAAATTGATATACAAGTATGAAACATTTGAGTGTTATATGTTATGAGTTTTGAACTAAATTGATATATATATATATCAATTTATGCAATGCACAACAATTTTATAAATATATATACGTGCACATATGCTTGACTTTGGTCAATTTCCAATGGCTATAAATATATTAGCCACTAAGCTGTATAGCTCACTCCACTATTTCCTCCTCAGGTCCAGAATAGAAGGTTAACAATCCTTGCAAGACATTGGAAACTTCAAGACATTAGAAACTTTTATAACTAAGTTAGTTCGATCACTTTTGGATAACTTTTAAAGCATGTTAAACATTGAGCATCCAATGTACTCTGCATTTTTGTGTTAATCGTCTAATTATGATGTTATGATGTAATTAAAGTTATGTATGAAATTCTTTTGATTTAACAATGGGTTTAGAACTGAAAAGTTCCCAACGAGCGTGTGCTTATGTCCCTTATACTTGTTCAAATTAAAAAATTTAAGTCTTTCATAGGTGTAAGAATTGTGTTCAGACTTCAGGAGGAAATCTGGACTAATCTAGGTGGAATTAAGCAAAGTTGTCTTCTAGAAAGTTGTAGCTCTTTCTTTTATCTTTCCAACGGTATATAGTACGAATTTTTTGGACATTTGAGTTGAAAGTTATGGTCCTTATAAGGGGAGATGTCCAAGAATAAAGTCATATCGTCTGTAAAGTTGCACCGTCTGTGATGACGTTATATCATCTATAAAGTTGTATTGTTTGTGATGATATTTTCTATCATTCACTTTCTGCTTCTTCTGATGTTGACCGAAACTTCTTCTATGCACTATTCTTCTGGTCCAATTTTGTCCTTCTACACGATAGAATCTGTCTTCTAGGACTTCATAAAAGTTGTAGATCTTAAAGTCCCCTTTTGAACCATCGAAAGAACACCTTAATCCAATATCTATAGGATTTTCCCAATTCATCTGTCTTTTCAATTCGTTTGACTTTTCGTTTGGTTTCGTCTGATCCTATCGTCTAGTCCAAGTTTGTTCCTATAGACGATAGAATCTATCTTTAGGGTCTTCATGAAAGTTGTAGATCTTGAAGTTCTCTTTTGAATCATCTAATGAACACCTTAATCCAATATCTATAGAGAACGTTATGACAATTTTCCCAATTCGTCTGTCTTTTCAATTCGTTTGACTTTTCGTCTGGTTTCGTCTGATCCTATCGTCTAGTCCAATTTTGTCCTTCTAGATGATAGAATCTTTCTTCAAGGGCATCATGAAAGTTGTAGATCTTGATGTCCTCTTTCGAACCATCCAAAGAACACCTTAATCAAATATTTATAGAAAAGTTATGACAATTGTCCCAATTCATTTGTCTTTTCAATTCGTCTGACTTTTTGTCTGGTTTCGTCTGATCCTATTGTCTAGTGCAATTTTGTTCCCCTAGACAATATAATCCATCTTCAGGATCTGTATGAAAGTTGTATATCTTGAAGTCCTCTTTCGAACTGTCTAAAGAACACCTTAATCCAATACCTATAGAGAAAGTTATGCTTATTTCCCCAAGACAGGTTTGCTATGGTTAGGGACAAGTACTGTTTCTGTTAGATGTCTCTGAATGCTGGGCTTCGAAAGTAGGGTCCAGCAAACAACCTATGGTCGTATGCTTATCCACTAAAGTTTAACATCATGACCTTGCATCTTCTACCGTTGAAGTTAACTAGTTAACTAACTTGATGAAAGAACTTGCTATCTCAATTCTAACACCTCCCATAATTTATTGTGATAACTAGAGGTTGTGAATTGCAATAAATAAAAGTTGTAATGAATAGTAAGTTGTCAATACACATTGATACTTTGCAAGGTCATCTTGTAGATAAAATCCAATATGAAAAATTGTTAGGTGAGTTGGGAATTATTGTGAGAATAGAATTACCTTGCATGAAGTGTACTAAGGACTTGAAGGAAAACAACCTGATTGAAAATACTTTAGATTAAGTTGCGGTAATTTTTCAATTTATTTGACTATATGCAATATTGTTTCACTTATTTTAAAACTATTTACACTTTTACTTATTATTCACTTATGAAATTGAATGTTGTCAATATTAAGAACACTGATGGTTCAAATTGGATGACTTCTTTGTTAAAACAAAGGACTATGGATCGCTGTTATAGGTTGCATAAGTTTTATAAATCTTTTCTTTCTGATGCGGAGGTAAGGATACATGTTTTGGACCGAATGTCTCAAGAAAATTGGAATAATTTATATGATTATTGGGTCTCTCCCAAAGTTCAGGTTTGTTTTCTTTCCCTTCACATTTTCTTACATTAATCTTGTTAGATGATTTAAAGACTATCTAATATTTTTTTCTTTATTTAGGAAAAATGTGAGAAGGAAAAGGTCAACAGAGAAAAAATGAAAACACCCCACAATCAATAGTCCAAATCATTTGTAGTCATATGAAATTAATATGTAAGATCTTTATTTACAAGTTTTAATTATTTATAAGTGCAAATTGCATCGTATTTTAGGGTATAGTTTGATATGTGTTTAGCCATTAATTCGATCACTTGGTATATGTTTAGGTTAAAATTATGTTTATTTGTGATTTATTTGTGTTTAAAGTGTTTTATGGGTTAGTACAAGTCTTTGAGCTTAAATAGTATGTTTTTGAGGTACCTTGATATGTTTATCAGTGTTTCAGGGTCAATATCGAAGAGTGAAGGAGTTTTATAGGGAATTTGGGCCATAACACAAGCCCACAAACGTGACAAGTAGGCCACGATCATGACAGAAGCTCTAGGTTTGACCCACGATAATGGCCTGCATGCCACGATCGTGACAAAAGCTTAGGAATAGCCCACGATCGTGTCCTACATGCTATGATCGTGAAAGAAGGCTCAGATATGAGACACAATCATGACCTACGTTTGGTAAACGCATAGACACTCACGAACTTTACGTTTCGAGGTATTTTTTGGACCTTCGAACCCAAAAAACCCTAGGTTACCCAAAACATAAAATAGTATAAAAAGACCATAAAAAGGCAGAGAAAAGGTAGCTTCTGGGCAACCACTGTTGAAAACCATAAAGAGAGAAAGAGGAAGAAGGAGAGAAGAGGAAGAGGAAGAAGGCGGAAGAAGAAGCGGTCTAAACGTGCTTCCTAGATCAGGAGGTTTTTAGACGTTGTTTCCTTCCTAGATCGTCCATTCTAGGTGTCTATTTCCTTTTTGTTTCAATTTTATTCATGTATAAAGTCGGGATGGATTGTATGATGATAGATAGTAGAATAATGACGATGGTTTAACTCTCTTTTGGGATTTTATTTTGATTTAATAAGAATCTAGTCGATTGTGTTATCTGGATGAATGTCGTGATTTGATTACGTTATTGCATAATTCGGTAATAAACTAAGAGGGTAAACTGAATAAAATATGATTAAATCGAATTAATATGAGTTAGGCGATTTAATAGAAACCGTGATAAATCATATTGGTAATTGTACGAAGAGAGATCCTGTGTGATGTTCCAATAATTTATTAGAGTGCTTCAGATCTAATTAGGTTTTGGATAATTTGTGAATTGAGAGATTGCAAATTCCATAATCTGATAAAGGTTTATAATTTATGGTTTAATGGTTATAACTCGAGAGATAGTAATAAGCCCTAGTACAGTATAGAATTGACACTCCATTGATGCATGGTCAGCTAGGTTAGAATTAATGATAAAGTTGTTGGACCCCGAACTTTGGTTGGACATCAGAACTATTAAATGAGGAATCGGTAGTGAATGTAGTAAGTTGTGTTATATGTTTTACAGTGATATTTGGAGCTTAATGCATGAAATGAGTGTTTTAAGTATGCATGTAGTGTGGGTAACATCTTTATAATTGAAAAAGTGAGCTTGTTC
>JANZXV010000211.1:22801392-22813141 GCA_027576455.1 Erythroxylum roigii | reverse complement strand
CTAATTAGTGTTATCCTAATTAATGCTAACACTAATTATTCAATTTATCTAATCATGCTTAATTAATCATAAAAAAATTTTTTTGGGGCTAACATCAAATCTGATAATAAAATAACATTTTGTAAAACACAAATTCAATTTTTCTAAAATACTATTATGAAATGTTTTTCGACATTAAATTCATAATATACAAGTTTCTATTTTCCGTTTACCTTTTTTTAAAACAATAAATAGTGGTGGCAATAAGTTTTATGAAAACTTTTATACTAAAAATAAGTCAACCACTAGAATTTGTACTCTATGGTACCTCTCAAATCACTTTTAAAAATAAATAATGGCAACATTATTATTACATGACTTCTTTTACTTAGTATAGCCTACCACTAGTTTCTTTACCATACGATACACTACGCCTAAAGTCACGGAGTTGGTTTTGTATCACTTACACGTATAGGTTAACCACTAGTTATGGAGCTAGTTTTATATCGCTTACATGCAACAAGTTAACCACTATAAACTGGTAGTTACGAAGCTGGTTCTACATCGCTTACCCATATCATGTCACGGAGCTACTTCTATATCACTTACGCATGACTGGTTAACCACTATTTGCGGAGCTGGTTCTACATCACTTACCTTTAATAGGTTAACCACTATAAATATTCTAGTATGATAACATGTATAAAGTCTAATGGTAAAAGCAATTCTTACATTTACAACTCATCTCATTTTCTAAATCAAGTATGGGAGGATTCATAATTGAGTTATTTCAAAGTAACTCCTATTCACATAAAATTTAACTTTCAAATTAAAACTCATATATCACCAAAGCATACACTTATACTAGCAATATTCACTTGTAAAATATCATTTGCATAAAACTTAGCAGGTATATCATCAATTCTTTTGCAAATAATTTAGTTATATAAAACAATTAAAACACACTCACTACTCGCTAGTTTCCTTTCACCACTTCAAAATCCTTCAGTTGGTTTCATTTTCCAATATGAAAACCTAATGCAAATACATTCAACTCCTTAACACATTTTCCAATCAAATATGCCATAATCCATGTCAACTTCATTGCTTTCCATATACACTCCATATACTAATTTTTCTCCAAATAATAACATAACACTTCATTTAATAATTCCAATACCATAAACATACTTAATGACCATCCTCAATCACATTCACATGGTCATTGCATCATAATCATACTTTTATACCAAAAATGTCTTTAAGGCTAAGCTTAACATATTTAAAATCAAACTTTTCCAACTCAATTCTAACACTTAAAACCAATCTAAATTCACTTCTATGACATTTTAATACACACATTTAAGCCATAAAATTTCATTAACAAATTTTTACAAAATCATGCACCATAAACCAAATTTCAATCAAAACCAATTCCAAATCAATTCTTTTTCATTTCTTTACTTCGTTAGCATCAAAATCATGCAATACATCATAGAACATTAAAATAGGAGTTTGGACCATATCACATTAACAATCCTAGCCATAGCTAAAAACTCATCCAATCATTTCCATGGTTTTTCTTTCATTTTTTTCATCATTAAACTAATTTCCCAGTGCCATTCATTAATCTTAAATCATCAAATGACAAAATAAAACACTTTAGGCAATAGATCTCATATTTGACCAAGGTTCAATACATTAGATTCAATTGATTTTCTTCTTCCAATTGCTTCCAATGCAATAAAACCTTGATATCTCATCAAAAGGGTGCAATTTAGACCATCAAAACCAAATATAACCGATAACCAAAAAAATCAAAATTTTCAACAAGATTAGTAAGCTTACCAACCCATTTTCTTCTTCTTCTTCACTTAAATGGCTATGGAACTTTATTGGATGCTTGACTTGAGGTAGAAGAGCATGAAAAACGGTTTGGATTACTCCTCCATGACCATAGCCGAACCTCTCTCTTCTCCTTTCTCTTTTCTTTTTTTCCCCTCTCTTTCTCTATGTTTCTCTCATCAATGGCTAGCCACCAACATCTAAAGAAGATGAAGACTTGGTTGAATTACAATTTTGCCCCCATTTCCATTATAATTACACCTTTGTCGTTAATAACATCTTATAATTACAACTTTACCAAACTGTCTCATATTTACACTTTTACCCATGCCACTTGTCACCATTTAATTGGTTCTCTTCTAATGACTCATCAATCCACTAAATTCTTGTAAAAATATGAAATTGCGTTTTAATGAATACAAAATGACCAAATTTTCCTTTAAGCATTTAATTCAAAAAGCAACCAAATTAAATCTCAAAAATATTTCACAGCCATCTTATCATCAAATTGATCGTGGAATACCTTAATTAGGGTCAATACTTGTTGATTGGATGTTTTTAAAAATTTCTAATGGGTTTAAATCATCAATACCCATTATTTTCCAAAAAGGGTACTTTAACCCTAAACTTTTGGAACCCCCGAATTTCATCTGATTGGGCTTATTTTTGACCCATTTCAGTATCATTAGACTCTAATACCTATTTCAGGTATTTTTCAAGTTTTCGGAGTTAGGTCCTCAAAATCACTATTCCAGCAAAAGCACCATTCACCGAAATTCATTATTCATCCGAATATACTATTCATTGAAATGATCCAGATTTCATTCAAAAGTGTCACCTAAATCCTCATAAGCATATTTTGGGAATTTTAAAGCTCATTCGGACTCATTATGTAGCTTTTCAGAGTTTTCAGAAATTTTTTGACAAATTTTCAATTGAGTCCAGAATCGTCTCTAGTCTATCTGTGATCTCTGTTATAGCCTCAATAATACATTTAAATGATTAAATTACTCTAGTACACTATAAATAAAGCATACTCTATAAAAAACTTGTACAACACAACAGAACAATAATCAAACTAGGATATTACAAATTAATTGATTTCTGCATGTTTAGGTTTAAAATTGAGTTAGTTGGTTATATATTTATGTTTTGATTGTTATAGCGGTTAGATCATGTTAGATATTTGGTCATAATCATGGCCTTTTTGACAGCAGACGCGGACTAACCTTTAAACTCAATTTTTAAAGGAATATTTTAGACTTTTTGGCCTCGAGTAAAACCTAGTTTTTACCCTAATTAGAAAATATTACAAAAAAGGAAAAGAGGACCTAATTTGGGGGTGCCTCTATTTGCTACATTGGGAAAGATCCAAGGAAGGAGGAGAAAGGAAGAG
This sequence comes from Erythroxylum roigii, assembly GCA_027576455.1. Classification (NCBI taxonomy): domain Eukaryota; kingdom Viridiplantae; phylum Streptophyta; class Magnoliopsida; order Malpighiales; family Erythroxylaceae; genus Erythroxylum; species Erythroxylum roigii. The sequence goes on along the minus strand of JANZXV010000211.1, from coordinate 22,809,921 downwards.
GGAAGAAGAAGGGTTGTTGTTGCTGTTGTCTTCCTGATCAATCCCGACCCTTCCAAGTGACATTTTCATTTCATCTTTGTTATTCTTTCTTTTGAATGTATAAGATGGATTTGATAGTTATGAATTTGGGTTTAATGATGATGTTCTAAACTTGTTTAGGGATTTTTCTTGAATTAATGTTAATGTGATTTCTTTTGATATTAATACATTGGGCATTGTGATTATTTGTTGTATTTGCACGCTTCGGTAACAAATGAAGAGAGTGAATTGATAGCAAAATGATTAGGTTGGGTAATTAGAGTTAAACAACCTAATAGATCATGTAAATAATTAAATTGGTAATTCATACAAAGAGAGATCTCATGTGAGAACCCAATAGTCTATTAGAGGGCTTAAGATCTAATTGGATGTATGGGCTTTTTGTTAATTGAGAGATTGCAAATTCCATAATTCAATTATGGTTTATGATTTAGAGTTTAATGATTATAACTCGATTCCTTGTGTGATTTTTGATTGTTCATTGGTGGTGCTTAATTTTGATTTCTTTGTGTTAATTTTACAATTTAGTTTCAATCAATCCATATTCGCTCACTTACTTTTCTGTTTAGTTTTTCTTTTCATTTTAATTATCCTTTAGGCCTTAGATAACTTTAAAATTTGATTTGTTCACCAAATCCTTAGGGGATCAACACCTCATACACTACCCTTACGACCTGTGCACTTGCGGTATATTGAGGGATAAGAAATTGTAAAAATTGCCAACTTAACACATTTTTAGTGCCATTACTAAGGAGTTAGTAGGATTAATTTAATTCTTTTAGTATAAGGAGTTTTCACCACTTTTGTGTTGGTGCATTTGCATAAACACAAGAGTTATTAGAAATTTGAGTCAGATTACTGAAACAGTTGAACTTGACATCGCCGGACTATAGCAAGTAATTTGAAGAGCTAGATGTGAAAAAGAAGGGAATACTAAAGCAACCATTACTGAGGAATTTCAACAAAGAGGAAACCAAGGGAACCAACTGCGGAACCTCATGGATTTCATGAGACCCGTGTTTAATGCAACCAATCAAGATGTTGCTAAACCATTTGTTCAAGTAGTTTCATTTGAAATTAAACCAGTTTTATTAAACATATTTCAAACTAATATTTAATTTTTGGTTTGCTAATGAGGATCCTAATACTCATATAGCCAATTTCTTAGAAATATGTGATACTTTTCGATATAATGGGATGTCAGAAGCTATTGTTAAGATGAGGCTCTTCCCTTTCACACTAAGAGGTATAGCTAAGGCATGGTATCACTCATTAAGTCTCGTGAATGTTACAACTTGGGAATAATTAGTGTGAGCGTTATTATATAAGTACTTCCCCCTCATGAAGTCTACCAAGATAATCAAGGAAATCACAAACTTTTAACAAAGTGATGGGGAGTCACTTTATAAGGCTTAGGAAAGGTATAAAGATTTACAAAGGAGGTGCCCTCATCATAACCTACCTAAGGAGTTCCTGTTGCAAACTTTCTATAATGGAGAGAACCCACCTACTAGAGGCACCATTGATGCAGCATTAGAAGGATCTTTGATGAGGAAGACAGTGGATAAAGCGAAAAAGTTGTTGGAGGAAATGACTAGTAACAATTATCTTTGGACAATGGGTAAGAGTAAACAACTTACGACCCTCTGCGAGCAAAAAGGAGCTTTGGTTGTTGACCCAATCACGGAAATGCAAGCTAAGATTGATAACTTAACCCTACAGCTAAATAATATGAAAGCCTCTTTTTCATCTCCTGTGAAAGCTATTCAGCAAAGATGTGAGCTGTGTGGAAAAAATGACCATGACACCATTGATTGCTTCCTAATGAAAGACCATGAATCAGAACAAATTAACTATATGGGAGCACAATTTGGTCGAGGAAGAGGGAACAACCCCCACCTAAACACATATAACCCTGAGTAGAAGAATCACCTGAACTTCTCCTGGTCAACCAATGCATAAGGTCAATTCTGACCTTAAAGACCACCTGGTTTCTAGCAGGAGAAATCAAACTCGATGGACTCTAAGCCAGATAAAATATTGAATAAGCTTAGAAGCCTAAATGATGCTTAAAAGGATTTAGAAGCAAGATTCAAACAAGTAACAAAGAATCATACCTTTCCATCCACAATTTAGAGGTTTAAATGAACTAATTGACAAATGCTTTGTCTATAAGAAGTTTTGGGAATCTCCCAAACAATTCTGGAATAACATCGAGGTAGCAACTAAAATCTACTACACTTCGAAGTGGGAAGGAACTTGAACAACCCACAAATTCAAAAGTCGCAACCCCTCCTCTTATTAAGAATGACCAAGAAAAGGAGAAAAATATGGACATTAGTGAATACCCTCCTGATCTTGCTCCTCTGCCATATCCACCTAAAGTTCCATATATTTAGTGACTAAAAAGGAATAAACTAGATGCATAATTTGTAAATTTCGTAGAGAAATTAAAGATGTTGTAGTTAAATCTTTCATTCGTCAAGGTTTGGAACACATGCCCAAGTATGCTAAATTTTTGAAGGACATATTATTGAAGAAGTGCACTTGGGAAGAAAACCAAAAAATAGCATTAATTGGCACATATAGTTCCATAGTCACTAGTTAGATGTCATCTAAGCTGAAAGATCCAGAGAGTATCACAATACCCTGTGTAGTTGGTGAATTTGAATTCACAAAGTGACTTTGTGATCTAGGAGTAAGTATTAATTTTATTCCCTTGTCGATATTTAAAAAATTGGGACTAGATGAGGTTAAGCCAACTTTAATACTAATTCAGTTGGCTGATCAGTTTATTAAAAGATGTTTAGAGTGGTGGAAGACGTTTTGATGCAAATAGACAAGTTCATTATTCTTCTGATGTAAATGGACAAGCTCATTATTCCTGTGGACTTTGTGGTTCTTAACTTTAAAGAGGATAAAAACTATCCACTGATTCTTGGGAGACCTTTCATGAACACAGGAAAAGCATTAATCGATGTTCACAAAGGAAAACTAACACTTCGGATTGGTGAAGATCAAATGGAATTTAATATGAACAAGGCTTTAAAGAATCCAAAGGAAAGCAACACGTATATGAAAATTAATATCATGGATAAAAGTATTCAAGAATAAGTAGAAAATTGCATTGCAGAAGTGAAATCAATAGAAGTGGAAACAAACAATGAATTTGAGAAGGCGAACAAGGTTGAGTCTGAAGGAACTGATGAGATGGAGGAGTTGGGTGTTCGAACTCATCAAGACATATTATTTTGAACCGAAGAACCCATACCACCCTCCATAGAAAAACCACCCGGTTTAGAGCTTAAACCTTTGCTTACACATCTTAGATATACCTTCTTAGGTGAAGGTCAAACTTTACCCATCATCATTTTCATTCAACTATATAGGAAACGAGAGAGTAAGGTGGTAGTTATTGTAAGGAAGTGGATGAAGGCCATAGGATGACAAACATTTGACATTCGAGGTATAAGCCCAAATGTTTGTATACATTGAATAAACCTCGAAGAAGGACGTAGAGTGGTAAGGGAACGTCAACGTAGATTGAACCCTCACCTAAAAGAAGTGGTCAAGAAAGAAGTAATAAACTCTTAGATGTAGGGATAATTTATCCTATATTTGATAATAAATAGGTCAGCCTGATACAATGTGTACCAAAGAAGGGTGGAATGGTTGTGATGGAGAATGAAAGAGAATAATTAATTTCAACAAGAATAGTCACGGGATAGATAGTGTGCATAGATTATCACAAACTCAACACGATGATTAAAAAGGACCATTTCCTTCTCCCGTTCATAAATCAAATGATAGAAAGAGTGGTTGGTCACTCATTATATTGCTTATTGGATGGTTACTCAGGCTACAATCAGAAATTCATCTACCTTGAGGATCAAGAAAAGGCCATGTTTATATGTCCTTATGGTACCTTTACGTATAGATGGATGTCTTTCGGAATAATGCATTGCCCCAGATACATTTCAAAGATGTATGATGTTTATCTTCGCATATATCATTGGGATGTAATGGAAGTCTTCAAGGATGATTTTTCAGTTTTTGGAGACTCTTTTGAGATGTGTTTAACCAATTTGGATAGGGTACTTCAAAGATGTGAAGAATCACATTTATTGCTGAATTAGGAGATATGCCACTTTATGGTACAGGAGGGGATAGTGCTCGGGCACAAGATTTCGCACCAAAGATTTAAAATGGACAGAGCAAAAAAGAAAGTGATAGAAAACTCCCGCGTCTAATCAACGTCAAAGGTGTGTGAGGACTCCTAGGCCATACTGGATTCTACCATCGCTTTATTAGAGATTTCTCGCAAATTGCAAGACCTATAACAAACTTTTTAGTCAAGGACATGTTTTTCTTTTTTGATGCAAATTGTTTATTTGCATTTAATCAATTGAAGGAGGCACTAACATCACCACCAATTTTAGCGCCACCTAATTGGACACTCCCGTTTGAGGTCATTTATGATGTGAGAGACCAAGCTATAGGTTATGTATTAGGCCAAGGGAAAGACAAAAGGTTGAATACAATATACTACACAGTCAAGACCTTTACGGGACCTCAACTTAAGTACACCACCACAGAAAAGGAACTATTGGTAGTGGTGTATGCAAGTGATAAGTTTCGGTCGTACCTCTCACTGATCACGTTGCTCTAAAATATCTTTTTGCCAAGAAGGACGCAAAATTAAGACTTATTTGATGGGTGCTACTCTTATAGGAGTTTGATATAGAAGTACGAGATAAGAAGGGAGAGGAGAATGTGGTCACAGACCATTTTTCACTTATGAAAGAGAGGAATGCTAGCAAAGTGATGATATTAATGAAAAATTACCTAATAAAACCCTAATATTACTCAACAGCCTGGAAACACCATGGTTCGTTACTATTGCAAATTATGTTGCCATTAGTATGTTTCCTTTTGATATATCCTATCAATAGAGGAACAGATTCTTACATGAATGCAATTGATATCTATAGGATGAACCAATCTTGTATCGAACATATGTTGATGGTTTAGTAAGACAATGTGTTCTAAAGGAAGAAATGTTGGATATATTTACGCTGGCCATTATAGAGCAAACAAAATGGTAGCCTGAGTACTCGAGTGTGGATTTTATTAGCCACATTTGTTTAAGGACACTTATGCTTTCGTGGCACAGTGCAATCGCTGCCAAAGAGTAGGCAACATCTCCAAGAGAGATGGGATCCCTTTATCCAACATTTTAGAAGTCGAAGTCTTTGATGTATGGGACATCAACTTTATGGGTCCTTTCCTATCCTCTATATGGAACACGTATATTCTAGTAAGGTTGGATTATGTATCTTGATGGGCCGAAGTTGTGGCATCTCCAAACAATGATGAGAAGGTTGTATAAACTTTATCAAATGGTTATTCAACCAATTTGAAGTGCCAAGAACTATAATAAGCAATGGGGGAACATGTTTTTATAACATATCTTTTGATGCCCTCCTAAAAAGTTACAAAGTCCACCATCATGTCGCTACTCCTTATCACCCACAAATGAGTAGACAATTGGAAGGCATTAACCGAGATCTTAAACAAATCTTGGAAAAGACGGTGAATAGCTCTAAGAAGGACTGGGCATAAAGCTAGATGATGCCTTATGGGCTTATAGGATTGCTTTTAAAACACTAATCAAAACGACTTCCTTTAGGCTTATGTATGGTAAAGCTTGTCATTTTCTTGTGGAGCTAGAGCATAGACCATTGGGCAATAAGAGCTTTAACTTTTGAATGGAAGCAAACTGGTGAAAAACGACTTTTGCAATCAAATGAACTTGAAGAATTTCACTAAAATGCATACGAAAATGACAAAAATATTGCAATCCCCATATGAGATACATTGGAGATCTCAAGTCAAAATTTCACTTATATAACATCATAATGAAAATTTCTAAATGAAATTATCTTATCAGGTTAATTCAATAAACTTATTCTTTAATAAGCACCCAATTTTTTGTTTAAGTATCTCCATATTTTAGTTTATAAGATTGATTACTTCCTTCATAAGGAAGAAATATAATATGTACTAGTTTTTAATGCTCTATTAATATCTAGTCTCAATAGAATAACAATTAGAAATAATTTAGGGATAGTACATAAATGTGATATGAATCTCATAAATGTAACCTTGTCATAATTTCATTTCCCATTTATATTTATCCTATGAAATATATCTTATATATCACTTAATTAAACAAATATGCATGAGATAAAAATACTTTTAAATAATTGTGTTATAAAAACTATAACCTACTGATTGGTTGTAGGGAATAAACCAACAATCTAGCTCTTGGACTAAGTCAATCATTTAAGTATGTTATACCATATCTCAATATACAATCATACCACTTCTAGGATAATAGTTTAGTAAGAGAGTTTTACAAGATTATCTATGGTGAGAACTTGTTTAAACCTTATAAATTTCATCTCAAATATTATCGTAATTAATAAAACTATGTAAATACCTACTTGAATCTTTGATGAGAACTTAGCTCTATTTGTGTGCCTAATGGCTCTAATGTTTTACAATACATTACTATTTCAATAATGTAAGGAACTATATTAAGTTCATTAAAGAAATTTTTATCTAAACAATCATTTTCCCTAAATGAAAAATATATTATGGCTTGATTAGAAATTGATGTTATATTTGAACCTATCTAACTAAAAATAATATTTCTCCAAGTAAAATATAACTTGATTTGTACTTACTTCTATCAAACTGAAGTTTATATCTATATGACCTTGAACTCAAATATCCAAATTACTAAATAAGTAGATTATCTATATACTTAGGCTAAAACAGATAAACAACTTGTATATATAAGTCTATATATCTAATTTTCATAATTAATTTGTTACATTCTCATATATAATAAGATTTATTGTTAGACTATCATACAATTAACAATTAAAAATATAAATTGTTGTTCCTTATGAGCAATACATTTTCTACATATTCCTACTGAAGAGTACAACTATAATTCCACCAACCTTTTTATAAATATGAAAAATTCACAGTCATCTCCAAAATAAACTCTTTGAATTCATAAAAGTGCATCTTTCAACTTCTTGTACCTTTCAATTATACATCAAATGTATCAATAAAGACACAATTTTAATTAGATCTACCGTGATAAGATTTAAAAAATTTTCAAACTTCATCTTACTCCTACTGCTTATCTTGAGAATTATTTTCCTATAATTATTCATTGAAACAAACATTTTGTTCATTAGTATTTGTAAGATAATACCTAACCTTTTTAGGTATGTTATAACTCTTTATTATCTAATTCCTTGGATTTTAGCCATACAAGAGGAGCTGAACCAATTTACTAGGAATAAAGTTTGGTCTTTAGTTCCCAGACCCCCTAAAAAGTCTATCATAGGAACCATATGGGTTTTTAAGAATAAACTAGACGAGTCAGGTAGAGTAAGCTATAACAAAGCTAGATTAGTAGCTCAAGGCTATAATCAACATGAAGGAATAGACTATAATGAAACTTATGCTCCTGTAGCCAGATTAGAAGCTATTAGGATCTTGCTTGCATATGCTTATTGTCATGATATAAAGCTATTTCAAATGGATGTGAAAAGTGCATTTTTGAATGGTTTTATAGATGAAGAGGTTTATGTAAAGCAACCTCCTGGTTTCGAAGATCCTAAGAAACCAGACTATGTCTACAGACTCCATAAAGCTTTGTATGGATTGAAATAAGCTCCTTGAGCTTGGTATGATAGTCTAAGTTCTTTTTTACATGAGAATGATTTTAGTAGAGGACATGTAGATAAGACGCTATTTAGAAAATGCATTAAGAATGATTTCATCGTAGTTCAAATTTATGTTGATGATATTATTTTTGGTGCAACATCTAAAAAGCTATGTACTAGTTTTGAGAATTTGATGAAGAATGAGATGAGTATGATGGGTGAATTAAAATTCTTTCTTGGGTTGCAAGTTAAGCAAACCAAAGAAAAGATTTTCATTCATCAATAGAAATATATCAAAGAACTGTTGAATAAGTATGCGATGGAAAAAGTGAAACCAATGTTAACTCCTATGCATCCTTCAAACCTTTTGTCTAAGGATGAAACTGGTAAGAAGGTTGATCAAACACTGTATAGAGGAATTATTGGTTCTTTACTTTACCTTACAGCAAGTAGACCTAATATTTTATTTAGTGTTTGCTTGTGTGCAAGATTTCAAGCAGATCCTAGAGAGTCTCATTATATAGCTATTAAAAGAATTTTGAGATATCTATCGGGTTCTGCTGATCTTTGCTTAATGTATGAGAAAGGTAAAGATTTCAGGTTAATTGGCTATTGTGATGTTGATTATGCTAGAGACAGGATTGATAGAAAGAGTACGAGTGGAGGTGATTGAACCAAGTTTATACTATAATTTGGCCCCATTTTCTTAAGTATTTATGCACTTGTTGACTCCTAATTCATG
>JANZXV010000211.1:22623196-22647399 GCA_027576455.1 Erythroxylum roigii | reverse complement strand
ATTAAATATCTAAAATCTAAATTCTTATAAAAATATTCATTGAAATACTAAAATATATAAGATTCATATTCTTATATTTTTTTAAAGTCATGTCCTTATAAGTCAATTTTACTCATAAACAGCTAATTTTACCAAACATCTTTAACAAATAACTAATGCAATCCGCTGGTCAAACCAGCTGATTGCTGATATAATCAGCTATAAGCTAATAGCTGATAGAATCAGCTATCAGCTAAATGTAATCAGTTGACTGCCAAATAGGGCCTAATCATCTCCACATAATTAACACAATTACATCAGTCCATTAAGCTTAAAAAAATAGTTCAACTTAGGCTAATTTTACAGTAAAATTTAGAATAAATAATTTTGGCTTTTAACTAATAAAATATAAATAATCATGCCCAAATGTGTAATAAAAATAATTATATGAACCAAGTTTAGTAGGATAAAAGATGTAATATTTTACACTTATCACTGGTACGTAAAGAGACAAGAAGGAAAGCCTTAATCACCTTGCATTGGTCAATTTTAAGTGTGAAACATGAAGAAGAGAAACGTGGTATATGAAGGATTTGGCTTACCTCTTATTCACCAAAGGCTAGGGTGGAGCGTCTTTCGTATAAGGCTAGGCTAGAACCCATGTGCTTGCGACTCTCAATCCGATCTGTCTCAAAGCTCACTCCTCGGTGCCCCGAGATGGTGGTAATCGCTAGATCCCTCCAACCCTAATCGGGTAAAGCAAGAAGGAGATTTGTGATTTTTGTGGATTTCTTTTCCCCTTTTGTCTCAATGATGGATCTATAGTTTTTACCTTGGAACGTTGCCTTTTTTTACATGTGTTTAGTTTTAGGATTGAACATTATTGTTTTATAGTTGAATGGAGAGTGTTTTGACTCTCTCAACTTTGTATTTCTTTTCTATCATTAATTATCTTTAATTTTTCAAAAAAACATATAAGCTAACCATGTAAGTTTACACGGTAGTGTAAGTTAATCATGTAACTCTCTATGACCATTATCTCCTTGACGTGTTTTAAAGCTTAAGGGTTGAACACAATCATCGTACATGACTATGTAAGTGACCGTGTATGTTATAAACCTTATCCTTTTAAAGATTTAAAGATAAGTTCGAAGAGACATAAGTTGTATAAATTAGAAACTCTTAACATAAGATGAGTTTTAGAGTTCAAATAGCTTTGCTCAATTACATTTCCTTAGAATTTGATTTCTAGGATTAGTTAGGAGTAGTTTTGGTATAAATATATCAATTTATAGTGAATCCTAGCATGTGAGAACCTTAGCGTTTAGAGAATTAGAAAAGTGAGAGAGTGTTATAAAGTTTAAAAGAGAGATTATGTTATAAAGAGTAGCCTTCCATAAATCTCTCCAAAGAAAATGCTTCAGCCCCACTCAAATAACCTTAGACGAAATGCCCTCGGTTCTTTCTTCACTACACCTCCTATTCTATTTCACACTACTCTCTCTTGGTACTGTTCTTGATGTGACGAATTAATGCTTGGGCCATGCATATTGTTCACTCTTCTTTAAAACCCTCTAACCTATGGAAACATTTGCGTTTCACATATGACATCTGCATGAAATGCAGACGGTGTTTTCTCTCCATGCTATTGTTGTTTCGGTCTCTTCCATCTGCTATATGCTGCGTCGTTTTGCTCCTAATTACTCCTCTCTGCTGGCGCAATTTGTTGCTGGCTTCCTCCTTATGCTGCTGTATGGACTGTCGTTTTAATGCATATGGTGCTTGATTGTGGACTGCTAGAGTTTTAATCATCTCCACATAATTAACACAATTACATCAGTCCATTAAGCTTTAAAAAATAGTTCAACTTAGGCCAATTTTATAGTAAAATTCATAATAAATAATTTTGGCTTTTAACTAATAAAATATGAATAATCATACCCAAATGTGTAATAAAAATAATTATATGGACTAAGTTTAGGAGGATAAAAGATGTAATATTTTACACTTATCACTGATACATAAAAAGACAATAAGGAAAGCCTTAATCACCTTACATCGGTCAATTTTAAGTGTGAAACATGAAGAAGAGAAACGTGGTATATGAAGGCTTTGGCTTACCTGTTATTCACCAAAGGCTAGGCTGGAGCATCTTCCGTATAAGGCGAGGCTAGAACCCATATGCTTGCAACACTTAATCTAATCTGTCTCAAAGCTCACTCCTCGGTGTCCCAAGATGGTGGTGATCGCCAGATCCCTCCAACCCTAATCGGGTAAAGAAAGAAGGAGATCTGTGATTTTTGGGGATTTCTTTTCCCCTTTTGTCTCAATGATGGATCTATAGTTTTTACCTTAGAACGTTGCCATTTTTTACATGTGTTTGTTTTAGGAGTTGAACGTTGTCGTTTTATGGTTGATCGCAGAGTGTTGTCACTCTCTCAACTTTGTATATCTTTTCTATCATTAATTATCTTTAATTTTTCAAAAAAACATATAAGCTAACCGTATAAGTTTACACGGTAGTGTAAACTGATAATCCTCTGTGACCGTGTATCTCCTTGATATCGTGTTTTAAAGCTTAAGGGTTGAACACAATCATTATATATGACTATATAAGTGACCGCATATGTTATAAACCTTATCCTTTTGAAGATTTAAAGATAAGTTTGAAGAGACAGAAGTTGTATAAGTTAGAAACTCTTAACATAAGATGAGAGTTCAAATAGCTTTGTTTAATTACATTTCCTTAGAATTTGATTTCTAGGATTAGTTAAAAGTAGTTTTGGTATAAATATGTCAATTTATAGTGAATCCTAGTATGTGAGAACCTTTGCGTTTAGAGAATTGGAAAAGTGAGAGAGCTTTATAAAGTTTAAAAGAGAGATTCTGTTATAGTTGTTTTGTGATGGAGTGATTAGCTCGAAATCTTCATCAATTGTATCTTGCTATTTTAATTTAATGAATTTATTTTCAATTTATGTTGTGATTTTTACCTAAATATTGGAAGTTTTTCTATGTAAATTTTGCTTTCAAATTAGCTTTCAGTCATCTTGATTGTTTGAGTGGTTTGTCTTTAGTTGAGTGGACTTATTGATCTTGTGAGCATTATTGCTTGAATTCCCCAATATTTATTACACATTTTGATCGCTATAAAGTTTTAGAAAGTCTTAAGGTAGTCAAAAATGCATGACAGTCAAATAGATAAAATAAATGGAACCAGAGGATTGGGGCCTAAAGATAGTTAATTACGAGTACGGTTGAAGGAGCAATGAGTTTAGATTGGTCTAAAGAGTGAGACTGAGATTTCTTATGATTTTTAACAGCCAGTAATAATGTCATTTAGTAAAACTATGTATTTGACTAATCAGGTGCATGGGACTTTTTAGTTATAACTAAACTAATATAATAATCACAATTTCAAATATCTGATTCCAATAACGAAAATTTTAATGAGTTGCAACTTAATTAACATAAACAAAAGAAGAAAGTTTAATGTTCAAAGGATATCTATGTTTTTTATGTACTTTTCAATTGTAAAACTTCTGATATCTACATGTACATTCATCTCCTAATATTTGAAACAAAGGATCTTGATCAAAAACAAAACAAAAACTGTAAATTAAAGATTACAAGTTACATTGCTGACAATGCTGGCTAATAAATATAGTAACGAATCAAGCTAAATGAATTAAATTAAATAGAGGTAAACTTTTTATTTTTTATTTTTAATATCTACTTTTTTGAAGTTTTTAGTTTAAAAATTTGTGTTCATTAATATTTTATTGATATGACTGATGAAATACGTAAAAATTAATATTCAAAGAAGTTATATGAGTGATTCAAGACATAATGTATTACATTAATATATCAGTTACATCAGTAAAATATTAATATATATAATATTATTGAATTATTCAAATTTTAGAAGTTTAAACATTTAAAATAAAATTTTCAAATTTTAAAAACTTTAAAGCTTCTTAATTTATTATCTATTAGAAACTTTGAATTGGATGGTGGATCTTGAACTTTATGAGTGGTTGTACCCATTAAAAGCTTATAAAATCTAATTGTTTTTAGATAAAGTAAAAGAAAATTTGTAGTTAAAAGTGATGTTAAAATGGTGAAATTTGAGGTGAATTTTCTCTACTATTCTAACTGCCATAAAAGAATAATATATAACCCCAAGGCGCAGGTGACTTGGTAAGGGGCTCTTCTGACTTAAGTAAGGTCGTGGATTCAAACCCCCCTCTTGTATGTAGCTGCTTAAAACTTGGGGCCAGAGCTTTGCCTCCCGAAAGGACCTACCTGGCTCGATCGGGGATTAGTCTGGGTGTGGATGGCTTAAAGGTACCTTCGCATAGTTGGGACCCTCTTAAAATACCTCGTGGGCAATAAAAAAAAGATTAATATATACTTGTGTGCAAACAAAGTCTCATACTCCTTAAAATCTCTCCTAAAAATATTCCTAGAATATCTTATATTTATCTTAATATCTTATATCTATCAATCAAAGATATATAAAATAAAATTACTATATTTACATATTTACTTATCTTGCTCAATACCTCCTTAAGTTGGTGCATGGAGATTTTGAATGCCCAATTTGTGGAGAAAATAGTCAAACTGATGCTTGCCCAATGCCTTTGTAAAAATAGAAGCTAGTTATGCATTAGAAGGAACATGAAATGGATGAATGTTGCCTCTCATTATTTCATCTATGATGAAATTGATAGAAATCAAGCCTTATGAATGAAACTAAATATCATGTTGAAACAATCTACGTAAAATGACTCTGATACCACTTGATAGAAATCAAGCCTTATGATTATTATTCAGATTTCTAAATAAACAATTAACCAGAATCATACGCAAATCGAATAAACAATGATATATGTACAAATAAGAACACTAACCTTGATCCATTGCACAGCAGAAGTGTAAACAGCAAAACTTGATGGATGTGTTCTTCCAAGCCAAGATTCAGAAACCGAATGAATTTTCCTTATGGAACAGAGAAAACTAACAAGATCTTTTTCAGAGAAAATGTCAAGAGTGAATCTAATTTGGGGATCACAACCCTATTTATAGTCAGTTTTGACTTACGGGCTATTGTGGACCCATTAACCATAATGACTCGTAATGGACTTCTACACATCAGGCCCATACTAATAATTAATCAATATTTTGTAGGCACAATTAATTTACTAAAGTTAGATCACATTTTATTAGGCCTATAACTGAGATAAAAATCTACGTACATATATTTATACACATGGCCCATAAAATTCTCACATAATGACAATTCACCTTAATATGTTTTGTCCATTCATGAAATACTAAATTCTTTGTTATATGCAACACTATATGACTATCATAATATATCTGTATAGGAGTAGAGTGCATCACACTTAGACTAAACAAAATCCCTTTCAGCCACTTCAATTTTGTTATTATGGCCATATGTTTGTACTCTACTTCTACAGATGACCTAGACATTGTATAATATTTCTTAGTCTTCTAAGATATTAGAGAATAGCCTAAGAGCACAAATCACCCTGTGAGAGATCTCTGTGTCAGAGGAAAACTAAGCCAATTTGAATCACACCACTAATATAATTGTAAGTCATATTCACTTCACAACGGAATACCTTATATCGAATTGCCTTTAAAAACTGTGACTACCCTAAGTGTAGCTTCCTAGTATTGTTCTTTTGGATAATTCATAAATCGTGATAGAGTACATCTATATAATAAGACAATTCAAGTCTTTTTTTTTTAGTTTCTCACGAGGTGTCCTAGGAGAGTCCCAACTATAAGAAGACACATTTAAGCCATCCATACCTAGACTAATCCCCGCTCGAGTTGGGTAGGGCCTTTGCGGGAGGCAAAGCTCTGGCCCCAAGTTTTAAACAGTTGTATACATGAGGGTTGTTCGAACCTGCAACCTCACTTAAGCCAGAAAAGCCTCTTACCAACTCACCTGCGTACTAAACGACTTACCAACTGTCAATATCATTGTGGATCACTAAGAAGGCGTCCATAAGCTAGTGCTAACTTATGGTTTTTCTCCATATAGACGTTTTTAGGTTATTCTCCTAGTAATCCAACCTTGGAGATGATATCTAAGGTATATTTATTATTGGCAAAGAAAACTTCTTTTGAAATTCTAACAACTTTGACACCTAAAACACATTTCAAGTACCCAAATCTTTCATGCGAAAGAAACCAATTAAATTACCTTGAACCTTTGAATGCAACATGATCATTTCTAGAAATTATTAATTCATAGGCATAAACAAGAACATTAATTTAAACCCCATTCTTTTGTAGTGTAAATAATGAATAATCATATTAGAATTGTCTGAAACCATACCCTTTTAAGGCAGCCGATAACTTGGCAAACTAGCATTTTTAACCTACTTCAACTTATAAGTGACTTTTACGCTCTACAAACTATGCCTAGACATTGTACTTTAAATACTGGGGGTATATTCATATACACTTCTTCTCAAAGATCTTTATGTAAGAAGGTTTTATGTACATCCATTTGGTATAACTCCCATTGCTTTGCTACAGCCATAACTAAAAATGTTTGCACTATAACCATCTTGGTAACTAGAGGAAATGTTTTAATATAATCAATTCCTTTTACTAAATGGTTGCCAAAAACACCAATTGTGCTTTAATTCACTCTATGAAACCATCATAGTTGTATTTTATTTTACATATCCACTTATATTTGAGTGCCTTATTCCCAAGTGGTAATGTTTTAACCACCCATGTCCCATTATTTTCAAGTGCCTCGATTTCAGTCTACATTAGCTCTCTCCTCCTTTCATCTTTCAAAGATTCTATAAAGGACAATTAATGATTTGCAGTAATAGAGACAAGAAAATTTTGATATCGCAAATAAATTTTATCACAATTTACATAGTGTACCTAAGGTATGCATTGGACAAAGTGTACCTAAGGTATTCATCGGGGCAAATGAACTAGTGAAAAGGCTCAATTTCTAGCCTGTATTAGTAATATAATCACATAGATGAACAGACTGCTATTTTATTCAACTTCCATGACTCAATTAACGCTCATTGCTTTCCCTTTTGTTGCACCTCATGTTTTAGGTCGCCGATAGGTCTCCATCCCTTATTTCTTAGACCCCTTGGGCATTATTGCCTTATGAATTATGGGCTGCTTCCTCAGATTGTCTTTCTCCATCATCATATACATCCCTTTACTCCTTCACTCTTATGTTCTCCATATTCAACAACTGATGCCTACCCCAACTCCATCAAATTCATCATCAACAACTCCTCTCCCAAAATTCCCACTATAACTAAGGCCTTGTTATGTAAATGAGAATTCATTCTTATAAAAATCAAAGTACTCTCTTGTTTCTAGATCATACAATTTCCAACCCTTCTTCTTATTTAGGTACCCAACAAAAATGCAGCAACGACTTTTTCTTGCAAATTTATCCCCTTTCTTTCTTTGGTTATATGCATAACACAACAAACCAAATAGTCTCTAGGTGCTTATATAAAGGTGGTTACTCATGTAAAACTTCATATAGGGTTTTCCATTTAAATTGAGGACAAAGTTCTATTTATTACCCTACAACAAATAGACATTCTCCCGAAAAACTGAATGGAAAGTGCCCTTGAGAGTGTAATGCTTGTATACATTCAAAATGTGTCGATGTTTCCTCTCCAACCTACCATTTTATTGTATGGTCCCGATATAAAAATTTTGAAAAATAATTCCATATTTAAGAAAACAATCTTTCATGTAAGTAATTTTTGTCCCATTATCACTTTGGATAATTTTAACTTTTTCATTATATTGTTGTCGCACAATGGAAAAAAATCAACATCATATGTGTCACCTATTTCTTATCAATTAACAAAAATCACCCATATGGTATGAGAATAATCATCTATTATCGTTAAAAAATACAAAGCACCATATGACGATAAAGTTCTGTACAGACCCCATAAATCACAATGTATAAGTTCAAACTTATAAGAAATTTTATTATCATTTAAGGGAAATCTATCTCTATTTTATTTAGCCTGTTGGAATTTATCACAAATTTATTCATAATCTCACTATTTTATTGGAAACACCGTTGGGAACTAATTTGGTGACTTTTAGAGGAGGGTGTCCTAGATGCCTGTTCTAAAGACCAAGTGAGCAAACTCCATCAATCGTAATGCCTTCGCTATGGTACCATTAGTGATATTTTATTTGTTTTAAATAGTAAGGGCACAGAATAGCTGTAACTAGCACTGGCAAGTATGGGTCGATTCCATTAGGACTACAAATACTAGAAATAACCTCTTTTCTATTATCCAACTGACAAATAAGATGTTGATTTAATTAAAAACTAAACTAAAATAAAATTTAACATAATAATAAACCAAGATGTAGATAATAAAAAATAAATCAATATCAAATAGCTAGTACCTAGGAAATGAATCCCCAAAAGATTTCTTAGGTGTTAATTTTTTATTATGCCATTCAATTATTGGTCATTGGACTGTGAAAATTTCTATCTTATGTTAATATCTCTCTCAAGACTATTAATAACGAATCCTCGGTTGATTAACTAAAACTTCTTTCTAGTTAAAACGTCTAAGATCGCATTACTCGATTCGTGTAGTTTACTATTAGTTTGACCCTAATCTAGAGGATTTATGTCGACCTATCTCTAGGTTTATATGTAACTCGTTCTAATTATGATAGATCTATTCATACGAAAGTATTTCTCAATCTTAATCATATGAAATCATACATTGAATTAATATTCGGACATATTAATTTAAGAATAAAAATGCATAATTGAATCACAATGACTCAATCAATTAAATTGCATTAGATAAAAGATCAAATCATAGTATACACTCCAACCTAAGGTTCATTATACCTGGATAGTAAACAAACTTAGTTCCCAAACATAGAAAATGAAACAAACATCACAAGTTTAGAAGAACAATTAAAAAGAAAAGAGTCCATGATATATAATCCCTTTTCCCTAATGTAATTCCCCTTGAAAATTTGAAAAAAAAGGCTGCTCTCTAGCAGATCTCTTGAAGTAATTTTTTGTATTTTCCTTATCCTAGGTTCAGAATTACGTCTCTAACTCTAAATTTTGTCTCTAACTCTGACTCTAATTGCCTCCCTCTCACCTCCTCTTCATAATTACCTTTTATATTGTGCAATATAAAGTTTCTGTAATATACATGGCCAAGTGAGTTATCGTGTATCTCAAAAATCACCTTAAAATTGTGAGTTTACACATTTTCAACAGCTTACAAGTAAGGATGGCAATGGATCGAACCTAGCCCAGATTAGGCTTGAGGTAGCATGCTCAAATTTGAGTATGATAGGGCCTGAGATAGCCCGAGCTTGACACCAGTCCATGTTGACCCAACCATCTTTTTTAAAAAAATAAAAATACAAAATGACATTGTTTTCAGCAAAATGATGTTGTTTTACTTATAAATGTTGAGCTTTAAACTGGGCAGAGCCTGTGTTGGGTCTCCGACCCATCCATACTCGATGTTGGGTCCCAGACCCATCCACCGATCGGTATTGTCCTCTTTGGTGGCTCAATGGTAAGAGGCGTGTTGTTAAACAACAACAAAACCTTGAAGTCTTGTGTTCGAATTCTGGAGAGGGATTCCCCTGACCAAAGAGGACAATACCGATCAGTGGATGGGTCTGGGACCCAACACCGAGTATGGATGGGTCGGGGACCCAACAGCCTGGGCAGTCTGAGCTTGAGCTGAACCTGAGACCCAATGTTTTAGAAATTTTGGGCCGGAGGCTTGGTCAACCCATGCTAAGCCCATTGACTTCGAGGTCGTCTAGCCTAGTCCTGGCCTTGGTCTAATTGCCATCACTACTTACAAGAGCATAAAACCCGACCACATATATTACTTATATGGGTGTGTATCTTTATAGGGATAAAAACAACATCTTCAAAGCCTTACACGTTCACAATCTCTTACACGACAGTGTATGTTACTTACACAGGTGTGTACATCTTCACATAGGCATATATCTTTAAAATAGCTTCAATTCTTTCATTTTCTACCCCAAATTCTTCTCTTTTTTATTTATGATGGCAATTGAGAACTGAAAACACATTATAAACAAAATAAGTACAAAAAAACAAAAAATCCTTAAATAACAAGCAAAACCTACTAAATATGGGCACTAAAACATAGTTTATTAATCGTTTATCAAACATTGCCACACTTAAGCATTTGTTTGTCCTCAAGTAAATCATAATCCCAATCATCAAACTTAAAAATATCCATCCCTTAATAACGTCAACATGTGCATTCACACCTTAAATCATCATATCATATCAACCAGATTAACATACAATTAGACTCAAATTATCCTATAACCAACTTTCATAAGTCAATATCAATGACAATCACATTTATAATCTTTTTGGAATTAAAAAAACAAATTTCACACCCTCACAAAGGATTCACTCAATGCACTCAAAGTGATTAGGGTGAAAAATATAACAAACTCTTAAATTTAATACATAGGAGGATTTATAACTATAAGCTTAAAATAAAATCACATCTACACCACTTATAAGTAAACTAGAAACAAAAATCAAATGTTCTTTTAAAAAGGTGTAACGAGGCTTAGGTAATGATATAATAGGGATAATTAAACAAGGTAATAATAATGAAGGAAATTCACATAAACAATATTATATAAAACTTAGTTCTTCATAGAATATGTCCTTTAAACAATAATTTCATTAATATAACAACAATTCTTCTGACTCTCTAAAAAATATCCTAACTTTTTTTCCAATATGCTCGCAACACAAAATTTTCAACTTTTGAACTTCTTTGAGCAACTTTAGGATGAATATAAAATTATAATAATGAAATACTCAAGAAGAAACAAATTAATAGTCATTGTGTACTAACAATTGGAGATATATTTGGACTTTTTTTTAGTAAAATTCTTCAATGTAACCCAAATTTCAAGCAATTAAGTAAAAGCAAATCTTTCAAGGTTCAAAAATAATGAAAGGTTTTCAACAAAAATAGGATAAAGGCTATCAATGTGGTTATAATCGATCAAAAGGACTAAGTCATAAAAGTGGTTTCTCTGAAGGGATAAAAATAGGTTGGATAATAATCAAGGAAAATGGGATAAAACAAATGGCTAGATATAAGTGCCTTTATCATTTTAATACTTGTAGTTTAAAAAAAGTGGTCTCAAAATGAATAATAAAAGTAAGCACTAGAGTCATCCAACTATGTATAATAACATAGAACAAAGAATAAAAGAGCATAGAATAATGATGTATTCATTTTTAGGATTAGAAGCTCAAAAATAGGTTTCATGTGTGTAAATAATATGTAATTTTTATTCAAATTAATTATCTCAATGATAACTAAAAATTATAACCTACAAAAGCAAGTCTATTCTAACCTTCATCCTTTTGTGTACTAATTTAATTAAATAATCAATAATAATATAAAGTATTTCAGATAGATTTTAACTAAATCGGGATGTCAGTAATAAGAATAAATAATAAAGATTATATTAAGCTTAAGAAATTTGAAAATTTTCATCAAAATTTCATTAATCACTTCTCCACACTTAAAATTGTACATTGTCCCTGTTGCACACAATAAAAGCACAAAAAATAAAATATCAACAAAAACACAAATAGTAATAAAGGAATGATTTGGTGCTTCCCTGAATAACAAAAACTACAATTTCTAAGTTCAGTGAAGATTCCATCTAATATTATATACAATCACCCTCGTAAAATAAAAACAAAAGGGGATAAAAAGGATAAAAGGAAAATAAATAACAAAGTGTAATTCATAACCTGGTCTTAGATAACCTTTCACCTCTACATCTTTTTCTCGTTGCCTCCTTTACTCTTCCCTGTGGCACTACTTTTGTTCTTCTTGTCATTGAACCTAAAATGAAATAAAATGTGAGGAAATAACAAATATCAATCCAAGAAAAAAAAATTCACACACGTTATTCGTACACTCACTATGTTATGCAATTGTGAAAATTTACACAATTAAAAATCAAATTAAACTAAAAATAATGTAATTAACAAAATAATTAGAAAATTAAAGTAATGACAAAATTAATAACACAATCAAAACGCAATTAACAAACAAAATTAATCTAATTATGCAATTACTAATTAATTTCCTAAAATCCAAAATTAAATTAAACAATTAATCTTATACTAAATACACAATTAAAACCTAATTCTTGTAAAATATTAAATTGGTATGAAATTAAACTAATAAACACTAACTAATTACTAAAAAACAACAAATTATACCTAATATAACAGAACCATTGCAATTCATAACTAGTGAGCAAAATTAACATACCCAAATTCAACACAATTCATTAAATTAATCAAATAATTTGAAAGGAAAAGATTGAATAACTTAGAATTGAAAAAAAGAAAAAAAAAAGGTTAAATTACCCTAGAATTGAGGAATTGTGTAACCTAGAAATTGGGAAAGAAAAAAATCATATGATCTGCAAAAATACCCAAAAATCTGAGTGTACTCCATATAAAACACAAGAAAAGTTCACTTAAGTGTTGTAAAATCACTTTAGAAAGCTCAGCTAGGCTGTAGGATGGAGAGACATAATAGAGGGGTGGTGGAAGAGGGAGAGAATGTGGGAGAAAAGAAGAAAGGTAGAGCTTTTAAAGGAGCCATGGACTTACACAGTTAGTTACATAATTGTATAACTGACCCTGCAAGTCATTGTAACTGTGTGACTCAATACATATTCGTGTGTATATTAGCTAGCATATGAGTGATCATGTAAGTAGCTGTGAACATGCGACTTATGGGTACAGGTGTGTCCCTCTCCCATGTAACTTTTTGTAATTGTGTGCCAAAATCTTAAAACTTACAAATATGTACAAGGATGTGTCCAGTGACCGTGTAAGTCATTGGAACAGTATATAACATTCAACAATGAGATTCTTATATACACAGGTGTGTACACAACCTTGTATACATAAAAATTCTTTAAAATTTTAGAAATTTTCACTCAAAGTCATCATAGTCAAATAACACATACTATAAACCAAAAACAGGCAATATTAAATAAGGATGATCTATAACCTAATAAAAAGACACCAAAAATTAATGAAATCCTAATTTAAAAGTTAAAAATAATCAAAATAACATAATCAAATCAAGCAAAACTACCATAATTCTTAGGTTCTCTAAAGTAGCATTTGATTAACGTCTTTAACTCAACTTACTTATCATAACCAAGGCAACTTATAAAGATTAAGTTTTTACTTTCTTACCATAGGTTCCTTAACCTCTAAGTAAGCTACCTACTTTTTCCTTGTGCCGTATTTCTTACCTTTTTTTAACCTTAAACTAAAAATAGCTTCGGCTGACCTTTAAAAAAATATTCTTACAAAACTTTTGAAACTGAATCATCAAATACATCACTAATATAATCAACATCAACAAGTTCAAAGGAATATTTCATGACATCAAACATTTTAAATATGACCTCTTCATCTCCAACTTAAGCACTAGCTCGCCCTCACTAATATTAATACTGGCTAAAAAGGGTTTACCTAGAACTAAAGGTACTTTTATATCCTCCTTTATGTCAATAATCAACCCTAACAAATATGTCCTCAATAATACCTCTAGTATATTGTACCGATGTGTCTATTAATTATAACTCATCCTAGTAGTTTTTGTTTCACCTAACCCTAACTTTAAAAAAATAATAAGAAGGGATAACATTAAAATTGGTCCCGATCTTTTCTATTTTTAAGCTACCAATTTGACAAGAAATAGTAAAACTCCTTGGATCTTTAAGCTTCTTTAGTAGCTTGCTTTGAAGAATCGGTGAACATGACCACTTAACGTCACGAACATCTATTTCTCTAACTTCCTCTTGTTTGCTAGTAACTCCTTTAAGAATTTTGAATACTTCGGCATCTCTGCAAGAGCTTCAACAAAGGTTAAGTTAATATGAAGTTGTTTAAATAGTTTAAGGAACTTATCAAACTGCTCATCCATGAGGTATTTCTTTACTTTTGCAAGATAAGGGATGGCAGGCTAAAATTGGCTTTCAGAATGTGCTTTTCACCTTCAGCTTTCTCTTGACTCTTGGTGTCACTCTTTTTCTAATCTTGAGTTTTGTTATCCTTGTTCAACTCTTTTTCACTCCTAAGGTTGATTTTCATCACACATTCTTTAAGATTTCTCTAGGTGGCACTAGGCAAACTCTTTTGTTGTTTTTAACCTTGCAAGTTAACTAATCCAAGTTTCCAAGTTACGGAGCCTCTTGATTTCAACCAAAGACCTCTTCCCTTGCTTGAAATCTTTCTTTTGAATTTTGAAGAACTGTGGACATGACGTCTTCCAAGCTCAGCTTCTTTTCTTGAGGTGGGTGTTGGTAAAATCTTAGTGGAGGGTTATTCCTTGGCTATTGTTGATTCCCCTAAGAGAAATTTGGGTGATTCCTCCATCCAATATTATATGTATTACTGTAGGGATTATTTTAGGGTCTAAAAGCATTCCTCATATAATCCATATGATCAGGATTTAGTGGTTGACATTATTAACCCATATGTCCTACATCTTTCACCTCACATTGCATCGTTTGGAATAACTGAGGATTCATCATCAATCCATCAATATTCCTACTTAAAGTTTCAACCTGGATTAGCAATGACGTAACTACATCTACATCATATACTCATGCTGACTTGCTAGGTTTCACTCGAGAAGAACACCATTGTTAGTTATTCAACGCCATGTCTTCAATGAGGTTCGAAGCTACTTTTGGTGTCTCGTTATTCAATGGTTCCTTAACTGCTAAATCAATTATTTGTAGAGTTGTTTGGTTAAGCCCATTATAAAAGTTTTGAATATGCATCCTTGATCGTAAACCATGATATGTGCACTTCCTTAACATCTCCTTAAATCTCTCTTATGTATCATATAGAGTCTTTGATTGATCTGAACATAGCAGGAGATATCCCTCAATTTGGCAGTCTTAGCTAGCAGGAAATAATTTAGAAGAAACTTCTCTATCATTTGGTTATATATGGTGATAGATCCGCTTATCAGAGAATTTAGCCATTGCTTCACTCGATTTCTCAATAAAAATAGAAATAGCCTAAGTCTAATTAGGCTATCAGTGACATCATTGACCACAAATGTGTCACAAATTTTCAAGAAATTGATAGTCTACACATTTGGATCCTCATCTCAAACCTCGTTAAACTAGACATGCTACTGCACCATTTGAATAATGTTCAATTTAATTTCAAAGTTGTTGATGATAACAGTAAGTCTCACAATGCTAGACTTCGTCCCATTCAAGTCTAGCTTAGCATTGTCGACATAGTCCTTTGTTGGTCTATGATGGTTTATCATCCTTCAATTTCAATATGACCTTCTAAGTTCTCTATATGTCGATCTAACTCAAACTCTCTTAATGGCATCCTTCAAAGATTTCTACAAGTTGTCCTCTCAATTTATGAATCTTCAATAACTATGGATTTCCTCGACTTATAAACTAACCCAAAGACTTGTAGAAGTGAGAAAACCAAAGATTTAATAAAATAATTAAACAAATTAAAAACAAAAGCATAAAGAATTAAAGTAAGTAATATGGTTAGATTAACAAAAATTAGGTGTTCCTAATATTCTAATCCATCACAATAGCGCCAAAAACTTGATGTGTGCTATTTTATTTGTTTCAACCTATAAGTGCACGACGTAACTATAGTTAGCACTGACAAGTACGAAATCCTACGAGAACTACATGCACTAGTATTAACCACTTTTTATTATCTAGCCAACAAATAAGATGATGATTTAAGTAAAAAATAATATGAACTAAAATTTAACACAATAATAAAATAGGATGTTTATAACATAACGATTAATCAATATCAAATAACTAGTACCGAGTTAATCAAGTACCTAGTTAATCAATCCTCCTAAGATTTCTTAAGTAACAACCCTTTATAATGCGGTCCAATTATTAATCATTGGACAGTGAAAATTCCTATCTTAGGTTAATATCTTTCTCAAAACTATTAACAACTAATCATCAGATGAACTAAAACTTTTTTCTAGTTAATAACCCTAAGATTGCATTACTCAATTCGTAAATTTTACTTTTGAGTTTTACCTTAATCCAAAGGATTTATGTCGACCTATCTTTAGGTTTACATGTAACTCCTAATTATGGTAGATCTATTTATACAAAAAGATTTCTTAATCTTTATCATATGAAAGCATATATTGAACTAATATCCAAGATAAATTAATTCAAGAATAAAAACGTATAATTTAATCACAATGAATCAATCAATCAAATTGTACTACACAAAAGATCAAATTATAGTATCAATCCTAACTTAAGGTTTATCATACTTGGGCACTGTACAAACTTAGTTTCTGAATATAGAAAATGAAACAAACATCAAAATTTTAAAAGAATAATTAAAAAAGAATCCTTGACATATATCCCTTTTCTCTAATGAAATCACCTTCTGCTTCCCATCTAATCTTTTGAAGTAATCTTCATGATTTCTTCATCTCAGATTTAGAATTGCAACTCCAACTCTAAATTTTGTCTTTAACGCTAACTCTAATTGTCTCCCTCTCATTTCCTTTTCATAATTGCCTTTTACATTGTATTGGAATATACACAGTTAGTCATGCACTGTGAGTGATCATGTATCTAAAAAATCACCTCAAAATTATGAATTTACACCTTTCCAAGAGCTTACATAGTCGTGTATGTTAATTACATGAGTGTGTTTCTTCACACGGGAAAAAACAGCATCTTCAAAGCTTTACAAGTTCACAATCACTTACATGGTCCCTTACACTGTCATGTATGTTACTTACATAATTTTGTACAACTTCACACGGGTGTATACCTTTAAAATAGCTTCAATTCTTTCATTTCCTGCCCTGATTTAAACCCAACTACTTCTCCTTTTGATTCATTAAAGCAATTAAGACCTGAAAACACACCAGAAACAAAGTTAGTACCAAAAATTAACCTAAAACTCTTAAATAACAAGCAAAACACACTAAATATGGACATAAAAGCATAGTCTATTAATTGTTTATCAACAGAGCCCATCCTTTTGTTCACCGAAACTAATTAGCATCATCAAAGTGCGATCCTATATAACTTACAAGTTGTTAGTGAATTGGACAGTGCAATTGCACTCATCTGTCAACTGTGATATAGAAAAAGGAAAACAATAGCAGACCTTAACTCCCCTTCCAAGAATCACTGCCTTAAATTACAATTTAAACACTGCCTAAAAGGACATTCTCATTTATCAACTGTGATACAGAGATTAAATTACAATTTAAACGTTGCCTGAAAGGTCATTCTCAAGCTTTACAGATCCCTCTTTAGTAGCAGTTGTATGATGTCCATACAAAGGCATTCAAATACTTCACGTAAGTCAAATAAATAATTCAAGTTATTGGTCATATAATTTAATTCCTTTGTGTTAATTATCCATGAAATTTTTTTATGCTTACCAGTCATCCTCTTACTTGTATTACTCTCATGATAGTTCAACATATTAATTAAGGTATGCCACTGTTCATTTCTCAGTCCAAGACCCGCTTTGTTATCTTTTATGATAGACATCCCTAAGCCACCAACACCTCTTATCGAGATCTGAGCAGCATTAGCACACATTATTCTACTTAGTATACATCCAGCACTTAGTCCATTTTGCTGCTACTGTGGTAGCCCTTTACCTTTGCCACCAATTCTTCCTATGCCTCGAGGACAATGACACCACTTGTCAGGATAGCTAATATGCTAAACATAATTTCCTACATCATGACTAACACAGTCACAGTAAGTATAAATCATCAACTTGACCTTCATCTCTTTATGTCCTTTTATCTTGGTGTTCATCTAAATCTCGAGTTCAATGACCTCCCCTCGTTCTTCCATTGCATGAGATATGGTCTTCATCCTCTCCTTCTGAATTAAGGCCAAGTAGAATATGTTTATCATTGGTGAGGGACAGATATCAAGTAAAGTGAATCAAACAGTCCTATAAAGTGCATCATCCAACCCTATAATGTAAGGCCCCAAAATATACCCTAGTTGAAATGATACATGTTCATGAAAGTACAGGTGAGATAGGAGTTAAAATTATGCTATGATTTGAATGTGAAAGGCATATGACTTGAATTTTAGTATTGATGGACTATAGTTAGTAAATTGGAATTAATTGATACCATTAGAGAATTAAAGTATTTAAATGTATATTTGGACTAGGAAAACTATCAAGTGACAAGTTAAGTTGGTACATGGAAATTAGAACGACCAAGCCTAAGAATTAGTGACATTTGGCATAGCTAATACATTGACATTTGGCATCATTTAATGTGTGAGATTTGGTATCATAATAAAGGGACAAGTGGCTTAACTAAAGTGTTACAAATGGCAGCTTAATTGGTGGGCAAATGGGCTTCATGCCTTTGTGTTAAGTGGCATGTTAAGCTAGTGACACCTAGATGGTGATGAAGCAAGTTTCTGCTGGAGTAAATCCAGCTTTGTCCATTCTTCACCTTACCTCTTTCTCTCCACCGAAACTCCCATTTTCTCTCTAACTTCTGAAATTTTTGCTGGACTTTGGATTGTCATCACTTGAATTTTGGTAAGCTACTGAATCTAGAAAAAGATTCTACTAATTTTCTGTACTATTTTTATGTTAATGCTGAAAGTTACACATTAAACTTAGGTATGTGCTGGTTGTTTGGAAGCTTGGTTTAGTTGGATTCTTGGAGTTGAATTTGAAGTTTAGTGAGGTAAGGGAATTCTGAACTTGGTATCATGTTAGAACATGTATTGTTTGATGTTTGAAGTGGATAAAATGTGTACTGAATTAAGAAAGAATTGAGGTTAGAAACTTGATACATGTTGGATACTAGTTAGAAGGAGTAGTTCCACTGGATAGGTATCGGTATTTTAGACATATCTTGACCTGTAAGTATCAAAATGGGATGATTTTAAATTAAGATTAAACTATATACATAAATCTACAACTTTCATGAAGGAATTAAATTTGATTTCTGTCACTAAGGGTTTTGAAATTTGGCTTGAAGTTGAGTTCTGGTTGCTGTCCATAGTTGAGAACAGTCTGTAGTATTTTGGGTATAACTCTCTGAATAATGAACCAAATTGCATTATCTTTATTTTTTTTGAAAATTGATACATATAGGAACATTTTTCTAGAAGAACATATTGTCTAAAAACATCAGGTTATAGGTCAAAATAGCCATACAAAACTGATTCGAAAACCTGTCCTGTGAAAACAACTATGTCGAGGACTTATCCCACAATTGTGGGAAATGATTAGAAAGGTGAAAAAAGGGATTTTTCACAATTTATAAACTATATACGGTCAAGTTAACTTAATTTAATTATGAATTATTAATTGGGATGATAATATAAAGAATGTATGGTTTAAAAATGATGAATACAATATTGAATTGCTTGGTATGTTCATAAATGAATGAGTTCCAAAGGCTTATGCTTTATAAATTGGATATGGATGTTTGTGAATTGGGAATTTCTATGATGATATTGTGTTAATTTCTTGACCAACAAGGGTCTGAGGAGGATTGTGTTGGAAGTGCTTTCTATTTGTGTTAATACACATAATTTGTGATGGCTCAACACCTCTATTGATGCATTAATGCATATACTTGCAATTTTATGACTTGTTAGTTTGTTTGGAAATCAATAAATATGTTAAGTTGAACAAAATGGAATAAAGTGGTATGAGTTGCAATATGTTCCTCACATGACAATTCTGAAATGAAACTGTTTTGTTTTAAAATTGTTAAGTCCTAGTTATGGGTAAATAGGCATGCAGCTGCTCCTGTGACACTTCGGTGTCTCCTATTACTGACACTTCGGTGTCTTCTATTATTGAGACATAAGTCTCTCCTATTCTATGATACCAATCGCGGTTTCTCCTGTATTAGTCCCGTTACCCACTTCTGTATAAAGGATTAACAAACTAACTTGTTTTGTATTTTGTTATATGCTCAGTTCTGATACAAATAAGATTTGATCTGAAACATCTGAGCTTTGTTCTTATATGTTATATTTTGTTCCAAGATTCATGATATTTTGGTTCGGCTTGAAAATAGATATATAAACACTGCTTATAATCGGATGTGATTTTAAATATGTGAATGTTTGGATGACTGCTTGAAACAGTTGTCAGCTTATATCCTGTTTAGTTTATTCCTAACTAAGCTTTATGCTTAGCATGGTAGTTTTGCCCCGTGTAGGTTCAGATAGGAGGGTTTGAAGACTGGGGCAATAACAACCGCAGTGACCAATGAAGATTGTGCTTTGTTATGAATAATGTTCAGTTTCTTGATGTTTCTGACTTGCACTCAGTATGATGAGACATTTTGTATTTTGCATATATGGTTTGTAATATTTATAAACAGGAAGAAATTTGGATTTCAAGGCATGTAATATGTTTTGTGTTATGTTAATGCATTATGTATAGTATGTTTATAACATAATGAAATGTAATGTAATGTATGGTTCTTGAGTTTCTGGGAATGCTTGGAATTATTTGTATGATATGTTTTGGGTGTTGTTATGTGTGGCATCTGCATATCCTCCTAGGGGGTATGTGGATGTTGCATATAGTGATACATTATATTAAAAAGATTGAGATTTTCAACTATTCCGATCTATCTTTCCAAATTACTTTGATAAACAATTATTTAACTATATTTATATACCCATATTTAGTGCATTTTGCTTGATATTTAATGGTTTAATGTTCTTTTAGTATTTAATTTGCTTCAAGTGCATTTGTAGGTGATAATTGCCTTCATGAACCAAAGGAAGAAGAATTTGGAAGAAATCACGGTCGGGAATGAATATTTAAAGCAAGTGAGGACCTGGACGATCATGTACAGTGATTGTGTAAGTCTTTATAAACATATGGAGATTTGAAAAATATTGTTTCTGTTCGTGTGAGGTTGCATACCTGTGTCTATGGATATACACGATCATGTATATTGTCTATATAAGTCTCTATGCCCATATAAAATCATGAATTCAGGTGTTTTTAGAGATACACGGTCTCCTGTATGACTGTGTAAGTGACCATATATATCCTAGAAACCCTATTTTGATTTATAAAAGGACGTGATAGGAGGCAAAACAAAAGGAGGTTAGTTTTAAAGAATTTTTTAGTTATAAGAAACACAAAGAAGAGGTAGTTTTGATTAGAAGACAAGGAAAATATGAAGATTACATCACAAGATCCAATAGATAGCATCATCTAATCCAAATTGCAAGAAGATTCATTAGAGAGAAAAAGGGAGATTTAGAATGATTTCTTTGATTTCTATTTTTCTAAATATTTGTCATTGGTTTTGTTTTTTATAAATAGGAACTAATTTGTTTAGTGCCTAGGTGTAATGTAACCCTAAGTGGTGATAAAAATATGATATAATATTTTATTCAATGCACTTTTATTGAATGATTTATTGAGAATCAATTATGCGTTATATTCTTGATCTAATATATCCAAAACATTAGTTCATTATTTGATCTCATATGATTGACATTGAGAAATCCTTGTATATGAATAGATTTGCCATAATTAGAAGGAGTTGCATGCAAACCTAGATATAAGTCAAGATAAATTCTCTGGATTAGGTTCAAAGCTAATAGTGAAATTCACAAACCAATAATGCAATCACAGGGGTTTTAACTAGAAAGAGATTTCAGTTAATCAACTAAAGGATTAGTTGTTAATAGTCTTGACAAAGACATTAATATAAGATAGGAATTTTCGTTGTCTAAAAATCAATAATTAAATTGCATGATAAAAGGTTAATATTTAAGAATTCTTGGGGTTCATCATTTAGGTACTACTTATTTGATATTGACTTTTCCAAATGTTTACCTTGTCTGAATTCATTATCGTTTCAATCTTAGTTTAGTTGTTTAATTTTATTTTAATTAAATTCACAATCTGATTCGATGGTTGGATAATAAGAAAAGGTTTAATACTAGTACTTACAATACTTATAGGATCAACCTGTACTTGCCTGTGCTAGCTACAGTTACACCGTGCATTTGTGGTTTAAAATTGATAAATTTTTATAAGTGTAGAACACATCAATCAGAATTTTTTGTGTTTTAAACTAAGTGATTTATCCTTATTCATAAATTCTTTATAGATTATACTAGGGGATTTCGACACTATGATGTATCTATATAAAGTTAAAGGCAATCGTTGTCTTAGAAACTACAACGAAGACTGTTCTTCTTAAGT
The DNA here is from genome assembly GCA_027576455.1 of Erythroxylum roigii. NCBI lineage: Eukaryota > Viridiplantae > Streptophyta > Magnoliopsida > Malpighiales > Erythroxylaceae > Erythroxylum > Erythroxylum roigii. The sequence goes on along the minus strand of JANZXV010000211.1, from coordinate 22,625,021 downwards.
TACAGACTTAAACATAAGTGGTAACTTTTTTACGTGGTGAAACAACAAAAAAGGGAGATGGTTCTTCAGGATAAAACTTGATAGGGACCTAGTTAACCTACACTAGTTTTAAGTTTTTCCATTTAGCAAAGCCACTTTCCTTATCTTTTTTTTGGAAAATAAAAAATTTCATTGAATAACCTATAAAGCCAAATTACAAGGCTATATAGATAAAAAGAGATGTAAATGTATAATAATACAACCTATCCTTAATACAACTGCTAATTTAAACTAGATGTAAATTACCCAGGTCCTTAATTAAAATTTATAGAGTAGCTCAAATTATCAATGACTTGATAAGCAAGTAAAATCTCTTTGATCCAGCAATAAGTTCTATGTTTATCAACATTTTTTTAGTATGGATAGCCTTGAAGATCCTTCAATTTCTTTTGTACCAAATTGAGTAGACAGAGTAGATTAGACTGAGGCTCAGGCACTTCTTATCCTCTCCAATTATTTTATACTAGTTCTCTATCCAAATTAAGATATTTTCCCAATCATTAGCAAGAAGAACTAGGTACATTTGGTGCCACATTCTTGCCTATACTATAGATGAGAATATGCATTTGAAAAATAGATGATTTATAATTTTTGGTAGATTGTTATATAGAAAACGAATCTGATCATGTACTTCCCTTAACCTATCTTTGATTTTCAATCTTCCACTTACTACTAACCATGATATAAAGGAAGCTTGAGGCATTGAGGATCCTTTCCACACTATGTTGAACCAAGATATGTTAGGGTGTTGAGGTCTTTTAACTTTGAGGCATAAAGCATTAGAGAACTCTTCATTATTGCTAATATACCAAATAGTTTTGTCCTTGATGGAGGAGTTAGGCAAATAGCTTGGGAAGAAGCTATGCAATCTATTAACACATCTACCTATAACCATCTAAGCATTTGGATAAATAGCAAAGGAGACTTTGGTTCTAATAGTTATTTTGCCAATTAGAGTGGAAAGTTCTTCTCTCTTAATTAGTGGAATTTAATAGTTTAACTATCAAACCATAGCTAAGAGTCTTCTCTATTACCAATTTGTATTTTGATAAGAGGATAAATAATGTGTTTAAGTCTCAGTATTTGTATGAATGGCCATGAATGCTCTTAGATTATTATTTTCTGATAATTCCTTTATCATTGTTTATTTATCTATCTCCTATGTCATCCTAAAGTTCCCCTTATTCAATATTTTATTGACTAAAGTAGAGGGATTCAAAAAGGCCATTCTAAAGGGATTAAGTGTAAATGTTAAACGTTGTAAAAAATTTGTCTGTGTTAGAAAGCTCTTCATGTTAAGGAGGAACTCAAATCTCTAAATAAAAAAATGGTAAAAATGTTAAGTCAAAATGACTTTACGTGTTTAATAATTTTGATGACAAACAAAAAGAAGGCAAATGAAAAGCAGACGGAAGAAAATCAGACGGAAGCTTAGAGGAAAAGCAGACAAAAGCTTAGTAAAAATCAGACGATACAAAAAGCAGACGGAAGCTTAGTAAAAATCAGATGATACAAAAAGCAGACGGAAGCTTTGTAAAAATCAGACGATAAAAAAAGCAGACGGAAGCTTAGAGGAAAAGCAGACGAAGCAAAAAGCATACGAAGACAAAAAGCAGACGATGCAGTAAGCAGACGAAAGCATAAAGAAGTCGGATGTATTAGTTTGAGTTAGTTACAGAGCTCAACTGACTAACCGTTTCTTTAAAGAATCAAGAAGCAGTTATTCAAGAATCAGTTGAAGACTCGACTATAAATATGAGTCGAGATAGAAGATTACAGAGAATAC
>JANZXV010000211.1:22605583-22623096 GCA_027576455.1 Erythroxylum roigii | reverse complement strand
CGCGGAGAGAAAAGTAAGACGATGTGAAAAGGGAAAAGTAAGACGAAGCGGACAAGCAATAATTAGACGAAGCGCGGAGAGAAAAGTTAGAGAAAGCGTAAAGAGAAAAATAAGACGAAGCGGGGAGGGAAAAATAAGACGATACGTAAAAGAAGTTTACATGCGTAGTCTAAAGATAGCTTAATCTATAAGCCCTTTAATTTGTAGAGATCAGTGATTCGTGTTATTTAATATGTTTATGTAAATAGTATTATTGTGATTAGATATAAGTCAAACTAAGACGAAGGGAGGAGAGAAAAGTAAGACGATTTGCAAAGGGAAAAGTAAAACGAAGTGGAGAAGCAATAATTAGATGATGTGCAAAGGAAAAAGTAAGACGAAGCGGTTGAATGGAGAACAGTGTTGTTTCTATTAAGATAATTATAATATCAATAAAAACCATATCATGCTATATAATATAAAACTTTTATTATGTAGCATATTATGCACATTTGTTAAGTGGTTCCTATGAACGATTATAATATTATTAACATGCGAAATGTCATTGTTAAGATCTAATTTTTATATTAAATGCCAAATTCATTATATCATTTTATAAATAAATTATAGTTTATTTAATATATGATGGATCTAATTGATTATATTATTATATAATTTAAATAAATATATAAATTAAAATGGAAAAATAAAAATATATAAAGCAATATTAAAAACTTTATAATTAAATTAAAAATTTTGACTAATGAAATTTTCAGTAAATATTTAAATTACTTACAGAATGAGTCGGAGTCACGAAATGCAAAGACAAATGACAGACGAACAGGAGAAGCAAAAATAGGGCACAAACAAAAGTAAGACAAAGCAAAAGCTAAGCAAAAAGTAAGACGAAGGGAAAGCGAAGACGTGGAAACTAAGACGAAGCGGTTGAGTGTAGAAACAAAGCGGCAGTCATATCCAATTTCAACCTCCAGCAAGATTTGCATACCGAATCAAGTAATCATTTAATTGACATGTAGAAATAGTGCACAGACAAAAGCAACACGAAGCAAAAGCTAAGAAAGACAAAATTAAGATGAAGCGGTTGAATGTAGAAAAAACGTTTCTTTTATTAAGATAATTATTCAAAGTAGGACGAAGTAGACAGGCAAATGTAAGACGATGCGAAAACTAAGATGAACCGGAAACTAAGACGAAGCGGTTGAATGTATAAAAGCGTTTCTTCTATTAAACTTATTCGAAGTCTTTAAACATATTCCATGGCTTGAAAATTACGAAATTGTTCTCAGATGTTATCCCGGTCTTGATCAACGCGTTTATATCCTCATATCCAAGTCCACGCTGACTCAAACAAAGACAGAGCGGAAACTAAGACGAAGCGGAAGCTAAGACGATAATCAGAAACTGATTTAGCTGTTGTGCAACTTAATTAATTAATTAGCTTCAAATAACATAGGCCTTTCCAATTTCAACCTCCAGCAAGGTTTGCATACCGAATTAAGTAATCATTTAATTGACATGTACAAATAGCGCACAACCAAAAGTAAGACGAAGCAAAAGCTAATAAAGAGAAAAGTAAGACGAAAGGAAAGCTAAGAAGTGGAAACTAAGACGAAACGGTTGAATGCAGAACAAGGTTTCTTTTATTCAAAGTAGGACGAAGCAGACAAACAAATGTAAGACGATGCAATATTAAGCCTTCTCAGATGTTTTCTTCGTCTTGATCAGCGCGTTTATATCCTCACTCAGTCAGGTCCAAGTTATAGAATTCAACCGCTTCAATATCGTCATCATGGCATCGCTTGAAAACAACGACATTGTTCGGAGATGTTATCGAGGGTCTTGATCAGCGCGTTTGTCCAAATGTTGAATAAAACCGTAGGGCATCTGTACATGCAATAAAACCTGGACGAAAGGAGAAGTTAACAAAGGCGGACAAAAAGTAACGCTGAGCGTAAAACGAAAACTTACCAAAGAGAAACATCGAAGGAACCGGAGAGAACCGCCGACCATCTGTACACACAATAAAACCTGGGTGAAAGGCAAAGGAAAAAAAGCAAAGCCAAAAAGGAAAACAAAATCAAGCACAAACTTAAAACTTATGAGGCTTACCGAAGAGAAACTACAACACCTGTAGAGAAACAAAAGAAATAACGAGAATTAATAACACAAAGACAAAGAACAAAAAATAAAGGAAAAAGAAAAAAGGGAAACTTATCACACGAAAACTTACCAAATCCGAAAGAGAAACTCAAGACCACACCTTCCGGAGAGAAACTACAACACCTGCAGAGAAATAAAAGCAAATAAAGGAAAAAAGGAAAAGGAAAACTTATCACAGCTACAGAGAAACAAAAGCGAAAAAGAAAACTTACGAAAGCCGAAAGAGAAACTGCAACCATCTGTGTTGAACAAAACCGTGTTGAACAAAACCCACCTGTACACACAATAAAATAACACGAAACAAACGACTACGATAAACTGTAATACCTGCAGAGAAAGAAAAGAAAAAACCGAGAACTTAAGAACACAATGACAAAAAGGTAAAAAATAAAGGAAAAAGGAAAAAGGAAAACTTATCACAGCTGCAGAGAAACAGAAGAAAAAATGAAAACTTACCAAAGTCGGAAGAGAAACCCCTGCCGGAGAGAAACCACAACACCTGCAGAGAAAAACAAAGGAAAAAAAAGGATAAAGGGAAAAGGAAAACTCGTCACAGCTACAGAGAAACAAAAGCAAAAACAAAAACTTACGAAAGTTGAAAGACAAACAGAACAAAACCGTGTTGAACAAAACCGTAGACCATCTGTATACACCGACGGTGACGACGACCAAGCACGTCTAATGCCGAGAGAGAAAACTTTGCACAGGAAGGCAAGAACAGAGAGTCAAGGAAACAGAGAGAAAACTTTGCAGAACTGTTCAAGGCATGGAGAGTAATAAAGAAAGCTTTAAGGCACAACATTTAATGACGAGATAAAATGGACGAACGGGATGGATCTACAAAGGCACAAATGGACCAACGGGATGGAATGCGTGGCATAACATTTTATGAAAGATATAAGCCGTGAGATGCGTGGCACAACATTCTATGAAAGATATAAGCCGTCAGATTAAATGGGGATAGAGAAGAGGGCGGTTGGGATGGATTGCGTGGAGGGAGGGAGAACTAAGACGAGGGGAAAACTAAGACGAACAGGAAATTGAATGTAGAAAAGCGTATTTCTGCTTGTGCTGCCGTCTGATTTTTACTTGTTTATTCCATCTGATTTTTACTTGTAATGACAATTCAACTTTTGTTACCAGGAAAAAAAATTAGAGTAAGTAATGAAAGGGAAAATGAAAGGAAGGAGTGAAGGTGAAAGCTAATTTCTGCTTGTGTTTCCGTTTGAATTTTACTTCTTCATTCCGTCTGATTTTGACTTGTTCATTCCGTCTCATATATTTCTGCTTCCGTCTTACTTTCTTGTTCCATTATTTCTACCACTATATATATTAAATCTGTTAGATATTGATTCAAATTTATTATTTTTATTGATTATGTGGCCATGTTTATCTAGTTAGTTAGTTGTGAAGTTTGCGGTGTAGTGAGTCTTTTCTTGATTCCCATGTTATTCTCTAGTTGCTAACATTTAGGAAGCTTAGTTCATTTCTATGTTTATTTAAGGCTGTCATTATTTTGAGTTCAAAATAAGATCAGTAAAAAGTTTGGCTTCTATTATCTTTTCTCTCTTTTTTCCCAACAAATTAACTGTTAAGTCAAAATGACTTTACGATTAAATGATTTTGATGCAAAACAAACAATAACGCAAAAAGTAGACAGAAGCCATTTGAAAAGCAAACAGAAGCTATTTGAAAAGCAGACGGAAGGACGCTAAGTAGAAAAGCAGACGGAAGCTATTTGAAAAGAAGACGGAAAGAAGCTAAATAGAAAAGCAGACGGAAGTGGTAAGAAGGTGGATCAAACCCTGTATAGAGGGATGATTGGTTCTTTGCTTTATCTTACAGCAAGTAGACCTGACATACTATTCAGCGTATGCTTGTGTGCAAGGTTTCAGGCCGATCCTAAAGAGTCTCATTACATTGCTGTTAAAAGAATTATGAGATATCTCGCATGTACTACTGATCTTTGCTTAATGTATGAGAAAGGTAAAGATTTCAGGTTGACTGGACACTGTGATGCGGACTATGCTGGTGATAGAATCGACAGGAAGAGAACGAGTGTAGGATGTCACTTTCTTAGACAAAATCTAGTTTCATAGTCGAGCAAAAGACAAAGTTCAATCGCACTATCAACTGCCGAAGCCGAGTACATGTCTGCCAAAAGCTGTTGCTCACAAACATTGTGGATCAAGTATCAACTGGAGGATTATTCAGTACAAGAAGAAGAGATCCTAATACTTTGCGACAACACCAGTGCCATCAGTTTATCAAAGAATCCAATACAACATTCGAGAGTGAAGCATATCAAAGTCAGACATCATTTCTTAAGGGACTACGTTTAGAGAAGGATTGTGAGTCTTCAGTTCGTGGAAACGAAGTTTCAATGGGCAGATATCTTCACTAAACACTAAGTGAAGAATGATTCAAAGAAATCAGACGGAACCTCAACATGGTGATGTTAAGCGATCAACCATCTGATAAGTAAAAGTTAACGGCGTTAGTAATAGTGAGTTACAGCTGGTAACTTCTTTCACAAGGGTGTTTTGGAGGGAAAAGCTATTAGAATCCTTGAGAACCTCACCTAATCGAGAATACTCTTGATATGCCCTAAACATCAATCTTTGAAGTATTTGTAACCCAAATCCCTCATTTCTCAGTTCTCTCAAATCTCTGTGACGAACCTTAACTTTACAAAGAGCAAATTTGTGCATTTTGTATACTACCCATCACCAGATGAAATGGAGTCACCAATGATTTACGGAAGACATGTTGATTTCGAGTCATTGAGAAGAGATAACATGGATACTGAACCAGAAATAATCGCAGCTGGTTGGAGAAATTTCTTTCAGATTCGAGAACCTGTCTATCAGGAAGCAGTGTACGAGTTCTGGGAGAATGTAACGCTGGTAGATAATACTATCATTTCTTCAGTAGATGGACTAACTATCATTGTGACAATGGAGTTAGTGGAGAAAGTTACAGAATGTCCATCGGCCGGAGAATAGCTTACAAGCAAAGCCATATGGATGACAAAGCTCAAAGTAAAAGAGGGAGAAATTAATCAACAGCTATACGGAGATAACGACCCATTGGAAAGAAAGGCTTTAACTCTAGTACCGAAGGCGCGGGTCTTACATGCAATACTAATCAATTGCATTTTGTCAAGGGTAGGTTCAAGACATTTGGTTACAACTTTGGATGAACAATGTCTGTTCTACCTGCTGAATCGACAACCTGTTGACCTACTATTTCTGATCTTTCAGTATATGGTAAAGGCAATGAAGGATACAAATAGTTATCCTTATGGGATGTTGCTGACGAGGATTTTCAGAGAATCTGGAGTCCTTCTGGATAGAGGAAACAGAGTGAAGTATGATGTTAAGAGCTACATCAACTCTGCAACAATTGGGAAAATGGGCTTAAAGAATCTGGACATAGGCAAAACACTGTCTCAGATTAAAGCAAGACTTGAGGGGGAACTGAAAGAAGAAGTCTCCTACAACAAGTGTTATATCCCAGTCCAGTGGAAACAAACCAGCAACTGAAAGAAGAAGATCATCAGAAAGATCTGAAAGAGAAAGTAGCCGAGTACGAGTTTTGGAAGAAGGTGCTTTGAAGAGGAAAGGGGAGACACTAGTGAGTGATATTCAGAAGGAGGCAAGAAGATCACCCAGAGTCCGAACCCTTCGACAACAAGAAGAAAAGAAGTCTAGAGAGCTAGTCAAAAAGAAGCTCATGTGTCGAAAGCACCTAAGGCGACAAGATCACTAGTCTCTATTCTAAAGGAAGATTCAGCCAAACAGGCTAAAGAGACTGAAACTAAAAGAAAATTGGAGTCTGAAAAACAAAGATCACATAAAAATCCTAGAGTGATCGAGCCAGAGAGGAAGGAGAAAGTTGAAGAAGACTACTCCTACTGCTGAGGAAGTTGGTCAAGAGGAGGTTATTCCTACTGTTGTTCCAATTGAACAATCAGAAGAACTCATTTTGGTTCCAGTGAATACTTCTTCACAATCAACAGAATTGAGTCAAGTTCAGGTGACTACCTCTCAACAACCAACAGAACTTGATTTGGAACAGGTGGATACTTCTCAACTTCTACGGAAAGAAGACTTGAGAATCAAAGTGATTGAAGATATCCAACCTGTGAAACAGAAGAGCACTTCTCTGATTATTAAGGAATCCCCAAGAAGATTAGTTAAGGTACATTTTCAACCGATTGTGGTGAATATTAGTACCATGCATCTATTAACAGAGGAGGAAAAGAGTATGTGTGAACGGTTAAAGGATGAAGGAATGAAGCCTTATCCTCTGAAGATGATGAAACAACCGCACACTATCTTTCCAATAACAGAGCACACGGTGCTAAAAATTGTGCCTGATATTCAAGCAACGCGTCCCATTGTACGCAATGAGGACAAGGGGAAGCACAAATTGTACCCAGAAGGGGTAACAGATGATCTGTCAGCAGATCAGATTGAAGAGGAAGTGAGATTAATAGATGAGGCATGCTACATAGCAACGAAGATGACGGGTACATTCATCTCTCATCACATCTCAAATGATCCATGAATAAGTGGAAGTCAATTCATGGTAAATGAACCTTGTCCAGTGGGGGGCGAACTCATCAAAGGGAAGCTCAATACCATTATAATTGGAGATATGGTATGTATAACTGAGTCCCTTGTTAAGGCAATTATGCGGTGGAGACCATTATGGGAGATATTGTCAATCAAGGAAATTCTATCCTTGCTTGGAAGACAAGCCCGAAGACTACCAGTTCCTGATGATTTAGATCTTCCTGAACCCTACCTACCTGTTCAACCTCCTACAATTGAGATTATTGAAGAGAATGTTCCAACTTCAGATGCATACATCACCACAAATGTGTTTGAAGATGAACAACCTAAGGAAGTTGATCAACCGACTGCATCAACTGACTTACACGCGGACGTAGCTTATCTACGCAAAGAAGTCAAGAAGATTAAGAGAATGATGAAGAAGCTTATGTAGCATTTTCGGTTATAATCATTTTTTGATTAATAACAAATAGGGGGAGAAGAGAAAAGAAAGGAGGAGAAAGAGCAAAGAGCAGAAGAAGAAAAATGAAAACAAAAGAAGATATTCTGAAGTTCTTTTTGCTTTGTAATTTTTGTAATTGTATATGCTTTTGCTTTTGCTAATATAAGTATTTGTTTTCATCAAAAAGGGGAAGATTATTAAGTCAAAATGACTTTACAATTAAATGATTTTGATGCAAAAAGCAGACGGAAGGAAGCTATTTAAAAAGTAGACGGAAGCTATTTGAAAAGCAGACGGAAGGAAGCCAAGTAGAAAAGCAAAAGGAAGCTATTTGAAAAGCAGACGGAAGGAAGCCAAGTAGAAAAGAAAACGGAAGCTATTCAAAAAGTAGACACAAAAAAGCTGACGCAACGCAAATAAGCAGATGCAAGAAAGCAGACGCAAGAAAAACAGACGCAAAGAAAGCAGACGCAAGACGCGAAGGCGGAAAGCAGACGGAAGAACTTAAGAAACACATCATATTGAGTTAGTTACAGAGATCAACTGAATAACCGTTTCTTTAAAGAATCAAGAAGCAACTTTCAAGAAGCAGCTGAAGACAAAGGCTATAAATATGAGTTGGAGTTGAAGACTGTCAAGTGACGTAACAAACGAAAAAGAGAAAAACTGTGTTACAAAAGTGTTAAAAAACTTAGAGAGATATTGTGTGAACAATTTAGAGCTATAATTTTCTGTAACAAGCTCGAAACACCCTTCAGTAGAAAGTTAAGCAGATAGCCTGAAGAGGCTAAGTGTGGAAGAATACTGATTGTAGAGACCTGAAGAGGCTCAGAAACAAAGAATACTTGTAAACTTTTGAGAGATAGTGAAATCTCATAAAGTCATCTGAGGACTAGACGTAACCCACGGTTTGGGGTGAACTAGTATAAAAACTACCGTGTCAAAATCTCTCAACCCTCAATCTCTATATCCTATTAACTTTCAATCTTAGTATTTTACATAAGTTTTCAGAAAATACTTTACAACATTGCTTTCAAAGTAGTTCTTGTAAAAGAAACAAGCGTTCTTTAACGAATAAGTTTTTTTTAAGGGAATTAACGAAAAGTTTACCACAATTCAACCTCCCTTCTTGTGCATTTATACTTCATTATTAAGTGTTGTACTAACGTGTGATTCACTTCAAGAAGTAGCAGGAGTCAAATGGGTGAGAATGAGAGTGTGAGAGAGAAAACAAAGAGAGGAAGAATAAAAAGAGAAGTAGCAGGCGTCAGGTGGGTGGGGGTTAGTTTAAATTTTTTTAATTTTTTGCAAAAATACTCCAGTATTTTTTAAAATTTTTGGTACTGCCAGTATATGGACAATATTTTGAAGAATGTTAGTACTTGTCGAAACAGGTCAGTACAAACACTTGGTAGCGAAACATCACCGTCTGTAACGTTTTCTAGCTAGTATGGTACGTATCGCCCAATATCGGTTAGTATGGTACGTATCGCCCGGTACTGGCCGGTACGATCCAAGAGTCATTAACATGCTTCTGATCCGATTTTTAAAGCATTAGTATTAGTTAGGATTCCCATATGTCCTTAACACAACACTTTATCCATCTAAAATTGGCCAAATTGTTTTAGAGTGTAAATCCTTAAACATTAGATAATTTTAAAAGTTACTCGATGTGTGCAAATTGTTTCACTAATCACTTTGTCAACTAAGAAATTAAATAATGACATATGATGTGAAATATATCTTTATTTAATAATTATGTTAACCTTATATTTATTAGTTTATATCTCTGTTTAAAAAGTTTTGATTAGTTTACAATAAATTTAACTTAATTTCTTCTTCTGCTTAATAAATCCTCATTTGGATTAAGATGAATATATTTTAGTGCTTCAATTGAAGTGTTGATTAATATTAGCCACCTAAAAAAGCTTTTTTTTTTTAATGTTGAAGAAGTTAATTATAATTTTATTACTAATAATTATAATAAATATATAGTGATTTAATGAAGGTTTTATTGTTTGAAATTCATCAACATAATGAACGCCTTAATTTCATAATTTAAATGAAGATCTAAAATTATAATTGGTTAATAGATAAATTATATCATTAAACTTTCTACTTTAGTTTGAATAGATTGATTATTTCACGTTTGCTAACATTTTCTATATTTTTCGATTGAATTTTATAGGAAACATCTTTGCATAATAAGGAACAATTGGATATGGCAAAGAAATTTTTTGAAGAACTAACTCTCATCTAGGGATAGCTTTAAGTTGGATTGGGTCGACTTGAAAATTAATGTTGGGGTTCGAGTGGGCTCAAGCTCAATCTGTCCAAATTTTTTTCTTTAAAAAAATTTAAAATGATCAAAATGATTAAAAATTAGTTCTTGAACTTGAGCGGCCCGAACCATAAGCTAACTAAAGTCCAATCCAGCTTGATTATTTTCTTTTCTAAAAATTTTAAAATTAAAAAAATATTTCATTGTCACTTAAAACTTTCAGAGTTTGAATAAGATAACTCGACTCTAAACCCAACCCACCTAAAGCCTAAAATTTTCAAAACAAAAAAGATCGAGCCTGGCTCAAAGCCTGATCAATTTAAGCCAAGCCCATTAAATTTGAATTAGACTGGGCCTAGTTCTAAATGCCATCTATACTATTGCCCAGTTCTTAATATGTTCGATGCGTGCTTGTGAAGATATTTATGTTAAATTTAAAAAATGATTCATGTTTTTGATTATCAAACTATGCATGGTAAATTTGTATTAAAATGATTTGTGATACTTAAAGGTACCTTTAGTTGATTTGAAAAAGTTTCTAGAGGATTATGTTTCCACATATTGAAAGTTTCATTTTCAATCTGAAAGCTCGTGGACTTCTGAATCGCGACTTTACACGATCACAAAAGCTTACACGGGCATATACATTGCAATGTTTATGCCTTCTATGTATGTCAACATACATGGGCGTGTATCTTTACAGGGGCATAAACAATGTCTTTAAAGCTCCACACGGTTACAATGACTTGCACGGTCACTTTACACGACCATGTAAATCCAAGATTGCTTCAATTCTTCCATTATATGTCATGATTTTACTTGAATTCTTCTCCTCTTAGTTTATAAAGACAATTATCACCTACAAACGGACTTGAAGCAGAATAAGTACTACAAATACTATAAGATCTCAAAAAACAAGCAAAACATGTTAAATATGGGTAACACTTATTAGAAAACACAAAAGAAGAGATCAAAGAGTAAAATCCTGAAGAACATAAGTTGTAGAATTCTAGCTCAAGGTAAAGAAGAGAAGACATCCAGAAATCAATTATCTACTATTTTCTTTTATTTCCTTGTTGTTATTGAGTGTTAATGATGACTCAATTGGCATATATGGTTACATCTATGGATTGCTAAATTTCTTTTAAGAATTACTCTTGATTTATTCGTTAAACTTTACATTCTTAATTTAATGAAATATGCTTGTGATGTTTATCGCTTTATATTCAATTTGAATCAAGAGATTAGATTAAGTCATTTGTGTTATATTGCACAGTGAGAGCTAGTACCTGAATAGACTTATAAACATCAAATCAACAAGCAATTGAAGAGAGATTTTAATTGTTTATTAGTTACTTATAGAATTGCTTCAAATCCAATTATATAGTTAGGAAGAGTTTTAATAGACTGAGATGTCACAATTCAATTTCTATCTATTTTAATTGAGATTACCTTATTAAATCTCGCGAGAGAGTAATCATAACTATTGAAAATTTAGGGTCAAGCAGTATTAATTTCATAAGGTGAAGTGAAAACAAATAAGGATAGAAGTAATTCCTAATTTTCAGCATTGATCAATTAACCAATTCACTTATGCTTATTTCATTGTTTAATTATCAATTATTTGTTTTTAGTTTAACTTTTAGTGATTTATCTTATTGTTTACCTTAAACAAAGTTCACAAGAATTGTTGAGTGATTACTCCAATTCTCGGGGGATGATACTTTTTTATGTTATAAGATACAATTTGTATAATTACAGTAAAAAAAAAAAGTTCTTAATTTAAAATTTTCAACATCTATGATGCTGAATTCTTCGACTTATCTGTTTTCATAAATTCTGTCCTGATTAGAACCCATCAATTCTTCTATTCTTGGTGAAACTGGGAATTAGCTCAAATGGGTTACCTTGATATGATCTCACGTCTTCACTTGATATGTGGAACTTACCTCTGAAAGTGTGTGCTAATATGAAAATTAGGGTGAATGATTGAAGCTAATTTCCGAGTCCATATGCATGAGATGGTTGTAATGCAATCAACACTCTCAATTCACATAATAGATATCAACTACAAGAACGTCCTTTTCATTCTTTGCAGGTTGCATTCCACATTCGCTTGGGCAGCCACAACAACACAAAGTAATAGCGAATGGGCTTGCGGCTTAGCACGGTGAAAATTCTACAACTGAAACTCCATGACAACAACTCGTAATTTTCTTTTCTTTTTTTGTGGGTACGTCGCAATTGGAATTGGATTGTTGTGAACACCCAATATTCCCTTGCACATACCAAGATTCTTGGGTAATGAACTTGTACTTTACCACTATGTATGAACTTGAAACTCAAGGGGAGAGTTTTTGTCTGCATTGACACATCGAATGGCAAGAATCATATCAGCAATTAATCACTTCCTGGTTTATCAACTTCACAATGTAAACAAGTTTTGGCTGAAACAAGGTACATTACAGAAGTAGAACAGCTCCCTAACTGCAATGCGGACAAGCATGCGTGTTAGTTTTGTATCTTTCTAGTAGATAGGCTCCACAAGATCCTAACCTATGCATAAATTTCAGTAACTGGACTTTCTACTACTTGTTTCTTAGCTCCTCAACGTCAGAACATCAATCACAGCAATTTCCTCAAAGAATTGAAAGCTCAAGATGTTTCAGAAGACAATCATTGATGTCTCTCAGCCATGGTTATAGGACAATGTGATGTTGATTGGTGATAATTGTCTAACAAGGGAATCCTCCCTTTAAAAACATCAGTAGGCAAATTTGTTGAATCCATCATACTGGTGGATGTTTGATGCAAAAGCTCCAGAAGAGACAAAAATATTTCAACCCTTGTTACTTGAGTCTTTGCCTGCAAAACATGTGACCTCACTTATTATGCACAATAATAATTCATAAAGTCCACAAACAAAATTCGGTAGTGTCTTTTATACCTCAACAATGAAGCGAGCCCATATTTTATCTTCTCTCGTTTCCATAACTCCCTGCCATATGTTCAAACCAAAGTCTCTTATTGCATCTGCAATCTCAAGAAAAAGGCCCCGATCCTCACACACCGTCTGCAAATTAATAAAGGAAAATATATATAGTGGAGTCAGATGTTAAGGTCCATAACAGGCACGCAGGAAAGAACTCTCAAATTCTGTATTTTATACCTCTATTAAAATTAGGCCAGCTGGACCAAGCTCTTCAACTATAACAGGGCAAGCCATGGTTTGTTCACCGATTTCCAGTGCCCACATAGCACCAGCGCTACGTTTCATGTCATTTTCCAGAACTGTAATGTTTTCCTGGCCAAACAACTATATATATATATATATATATATATAAAAGACTATCAAATAGGATCACAAGATGTAAGCTTGTTTCCTTGAGTAGAATGAAAAACATTAAGTAGACCCACAGAGCTCCTTACCTTTGGTTGATTAGTTTGCTTCAGCTTATCTGCACATTTTGTTACACTTTGCAAGAAAAGCATGTGTTTGATGGTGCGGTCCAGTAAAGAGTCAATACTACACTGTTATATGAAAAATATGGGAATACATCAGTAATGCACCCTCAATACTCCTGATATCTCGAAGCAGCTTATTTCATAATTCCCTCCCTCAAAAGAAAAGACTTAAGATTGCATACCTTTGTGCTGTCAGGGATAATTCCTCTCAACTCTTTGATTCGATCCTGAATCTGTTGACGATCTTTTGGCCTTGGTCGATTACTTTCTCCAGGCCTAGCTCTTTTCTTCATGGCCTTTCCCTGCTCCTCAAGCTTCTTAGGTCTCTCCAAAACAGTATTATGAGTGCTGATGCTGTAGCTATCATCAATCCATAAACCAACCTGTGACTTTGGAAAGAACTCTTTCCTTGAGAGATCCTTTGTTGTGCCTAAGCTGTCAAAATTCTGCCTAGTTATATCACTAGAGCACAAAACAGAGACTGAATGAACTTGATTATCAATGGCCATTGGAGTTCCAATTCTTCTTTTCTTGACAGTAGATACCTGATCACTAGTACTAGATTTAGAAACACAAGTAGAATTACTCCCGCCATCTAGAAGCTCTTCAATTCCTAACTCTGAGAACAATCCTTTCCTTGGGCTAAGGATGGAACCAGCATCCAACTTTGGCGTGCCTTTTGAAGCGCTTGTGCTAACATCTAAAAGATTACAACCCATCACTGGCTTCAAAAAATTTTCGCAGTAACCCCCATCTTGTCCACACCAAACTTCCAGTCCTAAACCTTCTAATGGGTTATCATCACCATTAGCAATTACAGAGTTCTGATGTACATCAGAAAAAGTACTATTGGCAATGGGACTTTTCACTGAATTAACAGGATGTTTGAACAAATTGTCCAGTAAAACATCTCCAACCACATGAGATGTTGTTGAAGTAATCCTTGTTGACTGCAACACATTCTCAATCCCCATGTTTTTCATCCCACTAATGCTTGGCGGTGGAGTAAACCACTCAGAAGGATCATCAATTGAATTGTAGTAGGATATATCTGTTGTTAAATCACATAGTTCAAAACCTTCAGGCAGTCTCTCCAAGCTAGTTTCTCTTTGCGGAAGTTCACCAAGAGTCTCGTTTATTAAGGAAACAGAACTCTGGTCTTCAATGGATCCTCCAAATTTTTGATGTACAGCTTTTTCCAGATTAACCAGTTCTCCAGTTTCACTAAAAGAAGCTGAAGTTGAGACCCCTTGAGAGGTCCTGCAAGATAGTGGAGTGCTTGCACTTTTTAGAAATACACTTGGAGACTCCTGGGTCCCCATTTCCAATGGCCTTTGAAACTGTGTTGAGGTCATAACAGAACAATCATCGCTACAAATTTTTAACGCAGGAGTTTTCCTATCTGGCTTGTTAATAGCAAATGCAGATTGTGTAGGTAGTTGTAGGAAATGAGTACCAAAATTAACAGATCTGTGTGCTTGAGCTTCAATATAATCTGCATGCAATTGATTAGGAGTAGACAATGTGTCCGAAAAGGGGCTTATTCTCTCTTGTTGAGCATCTGGTGTGAAAGCTGAGAAATCAACAGGCCATATTGAAGACTGAGTTATTTCCTTCAGCCCATTGGAGCTGCCCCAGTTTAAGGTTGCGATATTCCCATTGCAAAAAGAAGCAAACCATTCATTTAAGTCAAAACTTTCATAGTTCAAGGATAAAGGAGTTAAAACTGGTAAAGCAACTCCACTGTTGTGTTCCATCTCCATAAGTGATGCTTTTATTTTCTCCAAAAGCTTTTGTCTCTGAGATCTACAATAATAATAGGTTAGAAGTAACATCATTTTTATCATCACAGAGATGGATATTATGCTCTCATATCAAGAACAGTAACAACAATAGAGGGTTAGGATCAACATGTTAGCATTTTAGTCTCAAAAAGCAGATCCCAATGTCAAAAAACAGTAGTCATGCCATTAGAACAGTTGAAAATTAAAAACAATAGTTACATTCAGCCGCATCACACCAATTAGTGAAGGATACAACTTTAAGTCCTCAAATTAGAGCTTGTCCCAATCAGAAAGAGTTTAATAATATGTTGTAATATTGGTACCAAAACCTGTGTCAATGCATGTGAAATGACGGATTTATTCAATCATGCTGATCATGATAATTTCTTAAATCTTATGAGCAAGTATCACGCTGATAAGGTAAAAAAATAAGGTAATTTCTCTTCAATGTTAATTTGAGAAAATTCCTCCCTCGGAAAATTAGAGTTAACGTCAATCGCTACTCTCAAACAAATGCCACTTTAGTAAAAGGTCGGCCTCACCATCAATCACAACCAAGTAGATTAATCCATAGTTAACGGGAACTTTCAGGCCACATGATCGTTTGTTAAAATTGCAACAAAGAAAAGTTTAAGCCAAGGTCATCAAATTCCCAAGCCAACACAAAAAGTAAAACGTTTTGACAAAATAAGAATTCAACGAGGTCTGAACCATTCCTTTTATTGATAAGAAAAAGCATATGTAAAGAATTCTGTGGTAGAAAATAGGAAAGGAATGAGAAGGAACTCACGTGAAATTTCTCTTAGGACTCCACGACCTTGAGACCACCTCCTACTTAAGAAAGACGCTTAAGCGTCTCCTTTTACCTGCATTTACTTCCCACCAATTTGGCTGGCCGAAGAAACTTAAACAGAGCAAAGAGAGCAGTGGAGTGGGTGTTGCAGAGATTTAGTAGAAGGAAAGGAAATGATCTCTCTCTTTTCTGTGTATAATGGACATAACATAAACATATATATAAGAAACAAGGGTCGTTTTCGGCTTCTCTATCTGTTCATGTCTTTTGAGAACAAAGCATGAAAGAGTAAAGGGCGAGATGCTTGAGCATTGACTGTGCTTAATATCTTTGTCTTAATATTTCCCGGCTACCGGTCCCACATGGATCTGATCACCCTTCTTTTGTCCTTTTACTGTCTTATACCTATAAAGTAAAAGTAAAAAGTTCTGTTTTCTTTTCCTATTCAAAAGGTTGCCTGGTGCCTAAATTCTTTATCTTGAAACAATCCAATGTTATATATATAGAATGTAACATCAATTTCTTCGCATATTCTACCACAAATTTAAAAAAAAAACCCTTAGAATAATCCAAAATATATGGTTTTATGTTTGTCCAAAGTGCTTGTTGGTACATTCTATTGTTTTTGTTTTGAGTTTATCCGTTAAATTGTTTTAACTTTAATTAACACTGAAATAGAATCGAGTAGAGAAATGCTCTTATCTCTCTCTTAAAAAATCCTTTCATTGGAAAATCACCTAAACATTTATCCATTTTAAACCAATTTTCTTGCCCAAAAAATCCCAAACTACTCCACGCCTTATAGGTACGGAGTAAGTCTAAACCGATGCCTCAGTCAATAAGCACCCTAATTCCCCAACTTCCACTTTGGCCAACGTCTCTGTACCTATGCTAGCCTCGACTATTGTTAGAAATTAACCATGATTGAATCACGAGCGCAATAGAAAAAAATTTTAAAAATTTTTCATTCAGATTTTGATAATTAAAAAACTTGAATAAAAATACAAATACGAATCATATAATAAGAATTCATACCTGATTCGTGTTTCCTGTTGAAATCCTTTAAAAGTCTTTCTAATTTGTTAACCACGAGCTGTTCACTTGCTCAATCTCTAATCCACAGAACAACTTCTCAACGTTTGAATGAAAATAAGCAGGAGTGCTAGCTTCTTGATACCCTATTTATAGAAAAAAAAGCACTAGGGTTTTAAAATTTTTATTAAAATTAAATTCCTTAATTATAATTAAAATCATACTCTAATTATAATTAATTTAATTTTAATAAAATCAAATATCTCATATTTGATCCCTAAAGTTTCTAAAACTTTATAATGAAGTCCAAATTAACTAAAATTTATTTTGCCTTCACAAGTTGTTGTTTAATGAGTGATCGGCAATGATTATAAATTATAATTATAATTCACAATTAGAATCAAATAAATTAAAAATCCTTTTAATTTATCTTTAATTCTCTAATTAAACTATTTATAATCATAGATCAAGATTGATATCTTGCAACATGTTATGACTGCCTAAATATCAGGAATTTTAAAGTGGTTTGACTTAACCTGTCTATGCATGGTTTTGATGTATAATTTAATCTTTTCGTCATCTAATGTTCCAATTGGACTGAGTATAAAGACGTTGTCTATGCTTTTCATCCAATCATGTTCGTTCTTGATAATTAGTAATTGATTTATATTTTATATTTAAAAATATTTTTAAAATGTCAATTCAATCTAATCAAGAATAGTAGAACATTCTTTCTAATTACTTTAGAGTGACAAACTTACCCAATTATTTCGATATGATTTATACTATATCTAAGTACTACCGATTGAATTATCATAGGACATTTCATAAGTAGCATCAAACATAGTAATTCCTACACGAGATACTTTGGTAATTTTAAGTATAATGATCAATTATACAACCATCATTATGAGGAAATCCACAAACACATAAGTAATATTTCATTTGGGATTCTCATAGTCGGGTCAGTTCAAAG
>JANZXV010000211.1:22581594-22595421 GCA_027576455.1 Erythroxylum roigii | reverse complement strand
CAAAGTTTTTGTTTGTTAAGTCATAATTAAAAATATAATTTTAATAAACTTAAAATAGTAACTTAAAATTTAAATTGTAATAATTTAAAAAAATTTTGTAAATTTGAATTATCTAGAATTAGAATTTTCTTACTCTAATCCTCTAATGTAAATTTTATTCAAGATGTAAATTCCATAAAATTATAAGCAAATTATAATGTCATTAATCTTATCATCAATCAAATAATAATTTGAGAAGTAACAATTACCATTAATCAAATATTAATAGTCATATAACTCTTGGAAAGAATGACTATCTAAGTAATGTTTGAAACCAATTTTCATAAATATGTGTTTATCAATCATAATATTTCTAATAAAAATTGCACCTAAACTCATCAAAAAGTCATTTGATTATTAAAAAAATTCTTGAAGGTCCTACCCCAAGCACAAAAATATTAAATTTTGTGATAAGTTCGCAAGATTATGCTAATAAATGTGGAGTTTGAGTCTTGCTCTTTTGTCTAAGTTTAGCATTTCTGACAATATGCCCAAAGTAAGAAGGAGTAGCATGAGTTTACCAAATGTGGTTGACCGCAACTAGCTTGTAGGTTATTAGTTATTACTTGCAATTACCAGCATACGAAAGAACCAAAGGGACTTAATTGCTTATTGTTTTCAGTAGTTGAGGAAATGTCTAGCGAAGTACGTAATCTATTAACAATTAATGTTACAGCTACAATCACGTATTTGATTGAGATGCAATTCGTATTTAGTAGGATATGGATCAATTAATTAATTAGCGTTTGATTATATATCTTGTGGTTTTAAGCATATTAATGAAGATTTGAGCAATTAAATTCAATCAATATGGTCGATACCAATATATTGATCAAATAACATTAATAAATAGGTAGGCATAGGCAAACATATAAAATTGGCGTCATAATTGATTTCTGCCTTATCATGAATTCATGATCTTTTGATTTCAATGAAAAAGTATCTGCTAATGGATTAATGCTTATTCTCTCCTGAAAATAGAAACGCAATTTTAATGGCTTGTACTCAAAATAGTGTGAATAGTAACAAAGAAAAATCTATGTCTCGACGGGTTTGGCGAAACCACATTTAAACATCATCCAATAAGTGGAGGACAATATTGTTTTACATTTAAACCTTAAAACTAAATCTAATGTTTTAAATTTAATATTCATTATCGTATCATTCGCCATATTTCATTCGTGGAAAGTAAATTAATTTAATGATCTATTTCAATATTTTAAAATTTTAAATAAGGCAACTCAGGAATGTAAAAAATTATTAAAATAATAAGGTAAATATTGGGGAATCTTAAAAAATTTTAATAAAAAATATGAATATATGTAAGAACAAGAATTACTAGTTTTCATCCGTAGATATGACAATAATAATTAAATTCATGATATTTGATTCTTAATTTAAAGTACCATTCTTAAGGATACCCTAAGTTAAATCTAAAGGGCAAATTTGGTATTATAAAAAGTTGTTCCTGATTTTAGTCCTGCACTGTACCTTTCTCTCCTCAGACTCTGAACCTACAACACTACTATACCTTCCACACTCAATACAACAGACCATAAACAGTGCATCCAAGCTGATATTTTTCCTTCACCCCCAAAGTTAGGTCCCTATATTCCTCAAGGAATCATCCCCACCTTGCAAACAAATAACTAGATGAACAATTGTTAAACTCAGGGCAACAATCTTCCCCCAAAATTAGAACCACTTGGACACAATGGTGGGAGATTCAAAAACATATTCAAAGTTGTTCAACTCTTCAGCATCCTTCACTCAGGAGCAACATGTGGTAGCCCCTCCTACTAAAGTTTTGAAAGAAGGTGTTAATAGATGGTCATCCACGCTGATTGATTTCTTCTTGGATAAGAGGGTTTCATTTCCCACTATAAGGGTATGGATAACTATAAATTAGTGGACTTATAGGCCTATAGAAATACTTGTTAATGAAGATGATATCTTCATTTTCAAGTTTATCAACAAGGATCAAGCCTTAAAGTTGGAGGAGGATGGCCTCTGGCATATATGGAAAAACTATTCCTATAGACATGGAAACCTAGCATAGAGAACGAGACCATCAGATCTACAAACATCCCTATCATGGTCTACATACATGGCATTCCACTCGAACACTAGACAACTAAATGTTTAAGCTATTTAGCAAGCTATATAGGCAAACCTATGTGTCTATACCAAGCTACTGCCGTGGTAAAATGCATAAATTTTGCTAGAATATGCATCTCAGTAGACATAATGAATGGTTTACCTAAGGAGATCCCTATTATGAAGTTCAATAGTAACATGGAAATGGTTAAGGATGTAGTCAAAGTAACATACCTTTGGAAACCTAAATCAAAGGTGACTAAAATATGGAAACCAACTAGAAAAGTATTCAAGAATGGAGGCTCTCTAAAACTTTTGGGAGAGAAATATTATGCTGCAAATAGTGAGCAAAGCCATCATACCTAAAAAGCTAGTGACGAAAAAAAACTTTAGAGAGAGACCCTACATAAGCACGTAGGGAGGAAATAAACCAAGAGGCTCAACATCAATAAGCAAGTAGCACCTCTAGTCTCACACCCAAAACTAAAGAGGCAAACAATTCTTATAATCAGTTGGAACTAAATCAATTATGTTATAAAAGTAAACCATTCCCTAACCAGGTTAAGACTAGGATAGAGGAGGAGGTCTTTAAAACCTTGAAAAATAAAAGGAGATCTAATAAAAAGAAGATGTCAACCTCTTCAAGTGGTGAAACATGAAGGTTGTTTTATGGAATATAAGGGGTCTAAATTCCCCCACAATGCAATAAGGAATTATTAAGTTCATATTAGAGAATAAACCAAGCATCTTTGGTATTTTGGAATCTAGAAATAGGAAGGGAAAATGCAGTCTCTTCAACCTTTCCCACAATAAATGGAAGATGATAGAAACTATAACTATTACCATAATGGGAGAATCCTATTTTTCTATAAGGAGGATGAGGTTAACATTCTAAACACATAGACTATGGATTAGATGATTCACATTAAGATAAGGAGCTTACAAGAACAATGGTTGTTTAATATTAGCATGATATATGGTTTTAATCTTAATATTCAGTAGCTCCCTTTACAGAATAAGCTAAGGGAAATAGCAACTAACGTGTAAGAGCCATGGCTAGCCATTAGTGATTCCATTGCTATAAGGGATCTTAATCAAGCTGAAGGAAATGTTTATGCCAGAAACTACAATTATGATCTAAAGCTATGCATTAGGGACACCCAAATCCTAAACTTACCATATGAGGGAAACTTTTTTATTTGAAACAACAAACAGTAGGATGAATGGTACCTAAGAAAGAAGTTAGACATTAGCATAGTGAATTGGAATGGATGCAAAACTTCCCTTAGAGTATGGTATCATATCCTAACCCCTTATTCTCTTGCCACTCTCCTAGCATTGTATACATCTACCCTACAAAGAATCCTAGAAAACCCCATTCAAATTAAAAAATTATCTCATAGAGGTTGAGGGTTTTGAAGCAACTATTTTGAGAGGATTATAGAGGGATTTGGTGGAACTAAACAGTATATATACTCCAAAAAGCTTAGTAGCATAAAGGATAGGCTTAAAAATTACATAAAGATGGAATTTGTGATACAAAAGCAATTCTGGAGCTTTTAAATTTAAAAATACACAATGAACTCCACTAGGATCCCACTAATCCTAGCCTATTGGAGAAGGAGAGGCAAGCTATAGGAGAGTACTGACAGGCCCCAAACTATAAGATCTTTATGATGAAACAAAGATCAAGGGTCGCATAGTTAATAGAGGAGGAAAAGAATACTAAAATCTTTCACATAAAAGTTACAGGAAGGAAGGCCATAAACAAAATTATGCTTGCGAACAATGACACTATAAGTATACATATCATATCTTATAGTATAAAAAATGTAATCCAACGAGAATTATAGTTTCACCTAACAATTTTAGTCAACTTTTTTTAAGGTAAACAATAAGATGGATAACTAATAATTAAACTAAAAACAAAGAAGAATCAATTAATTGATTAATCAATAATGAAAATTCTGAATTACTTATATCCTTATTTGTTTTCACTTTTTCTTCTTGATTCAATAATACTTGATCCTAGATCTCCTATGAATATGATTACCCTCTCTTAAGATCTAATCAAGTAATCTTAATTAAAATAGATAGAAATTGAATTGTGATCTCTCAATCTATCAAAACTCTTTTTAATTAGGTAAATGGATTTGAGGCAATCCTATAGATAACTAATAACAATTAAATTATCTCTTTAATTGCCTATTAATTTGATGTTAATATGTCTACTGAGTTACCAGCTCTTGCTATGTAACATAATATAAATGATCCAATCTAATCTCGTAATTCAAACTGTATATAAAACAATAAACATCCCAAGCATATTCATTAAATTAAGAATGCAAGGTTTAATAATTAATTTGAGAATACCTAAAAAGGAATTTAGCATTCCATATATGTAACTATGTATAACCAATTTTAATCATCATTAATATCTAACAACAATAAGGAAATAAGAAAAGAGTAGAGAATTGAATCTAGAAGTCTTCTCTTCTTTTCCTTGAGTTGGAAAATCTGCAGCTTTGTTCTTGAGAATTTTGGTCTTTTGATCTCCTCTTATGTTTTTGTAGTCGTTAAGTGGAGTTCTTTTTCTCTTCTTTATATATTGTTGAGTCTTCAAGGATTTTTCTAGGATTTTTCCTCATTTATCTTCTAAAAATATCTAAAAATAGCCCAGAAATGTCAAAATTACAAAAATCTCATGACCCAAAAAAACATATTAGATGATTGTAGATGGCCATACACTATTGTGCATGACATTACTCCAACCCTCTGGCATGATCGCCTCAGAGACTTCCCAATCTAGTACTTCCTTATGCACATGCCAAATATATTTCTCCAGCTTTTTCTTCATCTTTTCTTCCCTTTTCCTATCTCCACTCATCTCCAAACATATTAAACAACCTTTGAAATATACAATCAAAATTAAATTATTGTTTTAAATAACATTCAATTAAATAAACACATGGAAACACTGACAAGAAAATAAATATAAGTCCTAAACATATGATTACCATATAAGAAAATACTGAAAACACTCTTGTACCTAGAAAATATAATATGATTCGCACCTATTATAATAACTAGCCAAAACAAAACCATATAAGATATAGTGGTATATTATTTAAACACTCAAGGTTCCCCTTCAAATGCTACCTCCTCTGTTACACTAATAAAGGAAATATTAAAGG
Organism: Erythroxylum roigii; assembly: GCA_027576455.1. Lineage (NCBI taxonomy): Eukaryota > Viridiplantae > Streptophyta > Magnoliopsida > Malpighiales > Erythroxylaceae > Erythroxylum > Erythroxylum roigii. The sequence continues at coordinate 22,590,091 of JANZXV010000211.1, read as the reverse complement.
TCTAACTGTCTATAAAAGAGAAAAACATTTTCTTACAAATATTACTAGGGAGGAAATACACAAAAGCCTCAAGTTCCTAAATCCCTATAAAGCACCTGATGTTGATGGGATGCATGCTTTATTCTTTCAAAAAACATGGGATCTGGTTAGAGAAACCACTATGTAAGCTATCTAGGAATTTTTCAGAGAGGGAAGATGTTAAACGAAATCAACAAAGCTTTATAACCTTGGTTCCCAAAGGTACATAACAAAGTTTTGTCATGTACTATAGACCTATTGCTTGTTGCAATATAATCTACAAAATTATTGCAAGGACAAAAGTTAATAGCTCAAGCTAGTGTTGCCTAACCATAGAGGTTAGTAACAAGGCGCTTATATTCTAGATAGGCTAAAAAGTGACAATATCCACCTAGTTTTGGAACAACTAAAAAGTTATAATGGAAGGAATAATAGCAAAAGATGTACCCTAAAAATTGACTTACAAAAAGCCTATGACTCCATATATTGGAAGTTCATCGTCAATGGACTGAGAGGGTTTTACTTCTATCAGGTTTTCACTCAAAGGTTTGAGCAGTACATCACCAAAGTATCTTTCAACATACTAGTGAATGGCGTACCCTCCACTATAATAGAAAGTTGCAAGGGTTTAAGGCAAGGGTTCAGTAGACTATCTAGCTCACAACTTAACTTTGAGAAAAGTGGAATGTAAATATAAAGGAAAACATACCCTATAAGTTTATAACTGTCTAACATTACTGGCATTAAAATCCAAAAACTACCATTAACCTACCTAAGGATTCTTATTTCCTTAAGAAAAACAACGCCCTTAGGATTCAAACATATTTTAGAAAAGGTTAATGACATATTACTTAGTTGAACTTCCAAATCTTTATCTATAGACAACGCTCAGATGATCTCCTCAATCCTAAGCTCCCTCTCAATATATTGGGTATCCCATTTAAAAACTTTGAGATCCATCACTAAACAGGTTGAGAAAGCCTTCGGACTCTTCTTATAGAATGGGGGACTAGAAGGAGCAACAAAAGTTAAAGTAAATTTGAGGGAAATGTGTCCTTAGAAGGAAGGGGGGTTGGGATTTATACCTATCAAGGTAATCTATAGAACACTACTAGCTAAGAAAGCCTAGAGACTTCTAAAGGGAGAAAATTAACTCTAGGTGTACCGGGTTAATATTTATTACATTAAGGGCAGACAATTCTAGGCCCTCCCACTCCCTAGCAATGCCTCGATTATCTTCCTCAACATATTTAAAATCAGAAACTCTATTCAAGAAAACATCCATTACCAGGTAGGAGATGGGAAGATTATCAGCTTCTGGAAATATTATTTGGCATAAATAATTTTATTATAAAATAAAATATAGTTAAAATTAATAAAAAGTGCTTTTTATTTTTATGTTGCCAAACAGTCTACTGTATGAAGCACTTTTAAAAAAACTATTTTTTAATTGACAGCCAAACAATCAACTGGCTTTTTAAAATAGCTCTTCTCAGAAAAGCTCTACTAAAAAAAGCTCTACTGATAAAAGCTCAACCAAACGGGCCCTAAGCCTCCTTTGGAGTTTTAAATCATAAGTAAGAGCTATTGCCTCTTAAAGTTATCTTCCACGAGGAAGCTAAAGTTTACTAAGTTCTTTCGAACAAAAGACTGATGGAGAACCTCTCTGCCCACTCTACTATTATCCAATTTTTAATCAATTGCACATTGGCCTCAAAATAGGACTCTATTATTAGGAGAAATATAGGCACAAGTTCTCCCATTAGTAGGTCCTTTAGAGACTTATTTTGGTAACATATTCGTACAGTGGGATTGTTCCACCTAGAATGGGAAGGATATGCTCTCTATAGGACTTCTTACACCCTTTGGCTAGCTATTAAGCATAGCATTTCTACTACTGACGGACTAGATAAATTCATATACATCCCTAAAAGGTATGTATTGTGTGGAAAGGAAATGGAGACCCTTGGACATATTTTCTTTAAATGTAATTTCTCTACAGAGATGTAGCTTTAGATCATGTAGAAATATGGAATTAGGCCCCCCAAAACTCTTTGGATTGATACAATACACTAGTGTAATAGAATAAGACTTGCAACCAAAGAAGACAAGATAATCTTCAAAATAGTTTTGGCTTACCTAGTTTCTAGCATCTAGGAGAAGAGCAATGCTAGAATCTTTAAGGACTAATCTATATCCCCAAACAAATTTAGGACAACCCTTCTCCAAAGAATGAGGCAACATCTATATGTACATAAGATAAAATTTCACACATCATCACAGATGATGATAGAATGGGGGATATAATTGGATCACCCTACACCTAATTGAAGGCATAATACAAGGTAAGAAATAGTATGAACAATAATCTCATTGAAGGGTATAAGCTTATACCTCAGGGATGAGGTGAAATTTAGAACACCACAAAGATAAGCATGCTCTCTAAGAGCTACTGCATCCATCCCTCAAGAAATGAACAGAAAGCATCATGCATGGCTCACAAACACCTTAGAAACATTTCAGATTATTCCCAAAGTAAAATTTCCCAATTGATGATTCACCATGTTTAGGCTAACTACGGCATATTCGGTATATGAGAAATGATAGTCAACCTACGTTATAATATTATTTTTAACTTCTATGTTATTTAATTATTTTTTAGTTTTTTTAACAAAATAATGCTTTTATTTAAAATTCTTCTATCAAATAATTTAGGATAAGTTTCTCTTTAATCTAATTCAACAATATGATAGTTCAAAAATAGAAAAAATATTAATTAAAAAAGACACTTCTAATATTAGAACGGTTAGTTTAGTTTATATTTTCAAGAAATTTAGATAAACTTGAGAGCCATAATAAAATCTTAACTTGAAAATTGCAATTAATTATCAAAATAACATAAATAGTTAAATAATAATTTCATTCGAACTTTATAAAATTACAAACATAAAAATAATTAGTTTAACTTTTATCCCTTTTTTAATATAAGATTTTGACATCTAATTACTTGAGATGTCAGAATCTCTATTTTTAAATTATTGATGTCTTTGTTACGGTGTAATGTCTTTATCAAACACTACAGCAAAGTTAACCATTGGCTATGAAAAAAATCGTAGCTAAAGGTACAAAAATCGTTGCTAATAGTGATTGCTAACAATTTAGTTTCATTGCCCAAAACATTGCTAAATCTTTGTAGCTGAAAATTATAGGCGATGCTTTATACTAATCGTCGCTAATAGTTTTTGGCTACATTTTATTTTCTTAGCGAAAAACTATTAGTGACGTTTTGGGGAATCATCGCCAATTGGTTTGGCTACGCTTATTTTTTGTAGCTAAAAAACAAAAAAATTTAGCTACAATGTAGCCAAAAGTTTTTTACTACTTTTAAAAAACGTTGACAAAATTTATAACTACATTTTATAAAATATAGTCAAATTTTTTATCTATGTTTTGATGAAATATTATACCATTTTGGAATAAATTATTCGTTATATTTAATACATACTATTGTATATAATGTATCGATATATTTTTATTGTTAATTTATTATAAAAAATTGTACAAAAATTTGATAATTTGAAGAATTGTATAGAAAATAAATTATCATTAAATTTCTTCATATACAAGATTTTAATTACAACTTCAACAATTCTTATATATAAAACAATAAATGCAGAGACTAGTTTATAAAATTATAAATGCTAAGATTACAAAAAAAATTACAACCTGTCGATGAACCTATAATAATCCAAAAAACTTATATAGTTAAAATATTGTATTATTGAAATGATATTGCATAATTAAAACAAGCATCACATAACTTTACCATTCATGACATAATCAATTAGCCATTGCATCTTTTTCAATTATGTAATCCTAGAAAAAAGTATTAAATTCAAATTATAATACAAACATGAATTAAAAGAAAAAAGTATAAGTGATGTAATTAATACCATTCAATTTCATCTTCACTGCTATTATAATCCTAGCTAAGTTTTTTTTAAAGGTACTTATATCATGCTTGGCTAACGTCTTTTGAATATGTTATAATTCAGCCTTAAGCGTCTTATTTTCCTCTTGAATTTGTTGAATGTGTGTGCTTGATGAGGTTGAAAATTTTGGCTTAAGGCCAAAGCCAAGACCTATGATATAACCAAAACGTGTACCAAGCATGGTATTGTAAATGTTGTCCACATTAGCCTCTTCCCCCGTAGAAATTGATTTCTGTAATAACTCATTTATGATAATGACAGTGATATAGGGATCGAAGCAATTTGATGTCAAAAATTTGCGGGGAAGTGGGATATTTGTATGCATGAATGATTATCCTATATCTCCATAGTCATTTCCTCATCGTTTCTTCTTATTTCCAATGTTTCTACTGTTTGTTATAAGTTTAGGTTTAAGATGTTCTCTCTTGTTGATGCTTTTGGTCAGAAATAATGCATTATATTTATACCCATGTTTAAAATTAATGCATGGATTGATCACAACCACAAAGATAAGTAGTGAAATTTACCTTGATTGATAAACATCTTTGTCAGATCCCACATCGGTTGGAGAGGGGAACGAAGCACACCTTATAAGAGTGTGGATACCTCTCCTTTACAGACGCGTTTTCCATGGCTTAATGCACCGGATCTCATCGAAACTTCGAGATTAAATGTGGTTGGGAGAGAGTAGTTCTAAGATGGGTGACCTCCTAGGAAGGCCTCAGGAAAAGTAAAACCGTGAGGGCTTGGCCAGCGGACAATATCTGTAAGCGGGTGATCTGGGATATTACAATCTTTATATTAGATTTAATTATAGAATAGTTAAAAATGTTAGCTTGCTTGAATCTTGAAGAGAACATAGATGAAAATGGAGACAGTGGTGTTATCCTGATGGTTCGTATAGGATTAGGCAAATTGGTATTTTTGAAATAGTCGTCAATTGTGAAAATTGTACCTATTTGTTGTGATGATGATGGAGTCTTTCAATCGGTATACATGTGTTCAAATTTGGGGTTCCTTATATTGTTTGATTTATCTTTTTAAGTTTTTAGGACTTAATTTTTTAAATGATTGTCAAGAAATTAAGATTATTGTTCTATATTTTATGTTCCTCAAATGAAACATATGTTGCAGTTCATCTAATTCACTGTTCCATACTATAACTAGGAAATTGTTCAATGTATCTTCTGTTGGTTTAGTTAAAGCCAAGAAGTTGTTAGAAGAGGGTCTCAATAAACCAACTATTAGGGGAAGATCTTTGTCTGTTTCAATTGATGCCTTTGAATATGCAACAAGCCTTTTTGGGAATCCAGACATAGGGAATTCATTTACCTTATCTACAGAATCTCATGTCACCTGAAATAAAAAAATTATATCTTTTTTCTCTTCAATGAAATAGGCGTGAAATTTATTATCTTTTTCTTTTTATTTATTGTTTTGTCTATAGGAATTGTTAAAGCTATCATTAAAATCTTGTATCATGTTTACAAACTTCATGTTAAAAATATTTGAAAAGCTTTTTGACACCATATAAAATTGTCAAATCATATCATTTAAAAGAGAAAAATAAAAAGTATAAATCTATGTAGTATTAATTAAATTTGAGTTTTTATTTTCATAAATTTTCAAAATAATTTGACATTGTTATTAGCTAAATTTATTTTTAGACTTAGAATTATTGTTAATAATATTAAATTTTTTATCAATATAATATTCAGTCACAAAAAGGATCAAGTGTAAGTTAGTGAATTCATAATTAGAAATAAGAGAGTTAATTTTGTTATTTAAGCATTTGGCAACAAATTTAAAATCATTGTCAAAGGTTATACATTTTGTGACAATTATAAAATTCATCACCAAAGGCTTATCCTTTTGCGATGATAATAGTAAACTGTCAATAAAGGGTAAGCCTTTTGCTACAATTTCAAGAAAGCGTCACCAAACACTTACCCTTTTGGTGATGATGTTACTGAATGGTTGCTAAGGCTTGCCATTTTATGACAATTTTAAAAAAAGTCACCAGAGATTAACTCAAATTGTTGACAAAAGCTTACTTTTAGTCAAGATTTTAAATTTTTTGCTAAAAAAAATGTAGCCAAAGGGCTACCTTGTTGTAGTGAAAGTCTAAATCTACAATATGTATTTATATCAAGAATCTTCCCTCCTTTCTAAATTTAAACAAGTTATTCTTATACTATTTCTATTGAAAATTTGTTAGGAATTATGCCTTATTCTTGATTCTTACTATTTGTGTTACCTTAAGCCCTTGTCGATTTTGGGTGTTATAAGCTCATCATCTTTTGTTTAACTCGTTTTAGGATAAATATTATATATATGAAAATTGCATTGATACCATTTATAATAGTCTAAATTTAAGTTAACCTCACAACAATCACATTTTAAATTTTATAGAATCATAAGTCTAAAATAATTAATCAAAAATTTATTAGATTTATATACCATTTCACCCCTTCTTTTCAATCTAATATGAGGTTTAACACTCATCTTACGTAAGATGTCATAATTATAATCTATTTTTCAACTAATAGTAACCTTTTTGGTGCTTTAATAACAGCTTTTTATGGTATTTCACTAATAATTTAATGTTTGTATTTAACAATAAGGTGGTTAAATGGCTTAACTAAAATGCAAAAGGGTAAAAAATTCAAGGCTTAAATAAAATTAATATGAAAATGTAATTCAAATATATAATTCAAAATAAAATTAATTATTTACACAAATTGATTTTGTGCAATTTTTATTTGCAGTTGATATTAATGAGTTTCTAGTGATTGGAAGGATTTAGGAATTTATGTCAATGCCGGTAACTTTCTTATAAGACAAAAATGATTAAATTGATATCATGTTAGACTTTATACGATTACTCTAAGTTAATGTCTTAATTAAGAAAAAGATTGTAAGTTTTTGTTAGATATTTTAGGAATTTTCTTTTAACATATTATAGTACTTATCCTAGCTTGAAAATGATAGATTTTATGGTGTAGGAGCTTGATAGATTTTATGGTGTAGGAACTTGAACTATTAGAAAATCGATGTGAGTATCGATCCTGTATGTAGTGGAATAAGAACAACAATTTTTTGTTTCATTTTTTGGAAGCCAAATTAACTTTAGATTCTATAATATGATCAATACATGAACACAATAAAACATAAACATAAATCATACCTTATTATGTAACTTGGTCCTTATGCTTGCAATTTCCCAAAAATCATTTATAAATTGATTCATCACAATTGATAAAGCCACACATGTCTTTAACCTCTAATAAAATCTACATAAAAAGTTAAGAAAGCTTTACAAGTAGTGTAGAAAGGTTTAAGCAAGAAGTTTTAGCTTATTTAAAGCTTACGCCTATTTATATTATAATTTAGACCTTTTGTAATTTAATTAAAATATAATTCTAATTTCAATTAAACATTGATTGGAATTATAATTAATTGTAGTTAAATACCAACTAGGCCTAAATAAGATCCAATGTATTTAATTGTTCTTTATTTATTAAATATCTCATATTTAATCCTAAAATTTTCAAACTTTACATTCTAGTCTAACTTGATAAATTATCTTTTTCTCTCGTCAACTGTTCTTTGGTTATAACCTATTAAGTTCTTAAATATGTTAACAATAGATATAAATTACAACTCTAAATATTACAAATGTCAGAATAGTTTTTACTAACCTTTTCGTGCATAATTTTTCTTTTAATTCAATCCTTTCGTCATACAATTGTTTTAATTAGATATAGAGTACGAAACTAAAGTCTATCTTATTTGAATCTAATAATGTCTGTCCTCTATCATTAGTAATTGATTTTATTAATGATAATTAAAAAATTCAAATATCATTCTACTGAGGTCAAGGATTTTATGAATCAATATTAATTGAGAATAATGAAAATTTCTCTCTAATCACTTTAGGGTGGTGATTCTTATATTGATCACTTAACTATCTCCAAATAATTCATGTTATATCCAATGACTATTGAGTGAGCTATGCTTTATAAGAATAGGTCATAGATAGTATCAAAATATAGTAATTCTTGTATGAAATACTTTGATGATCTCAAGTCAAATAATCACTTATATAATCACCATAATGAGAATATTTATAAACATAAATGGAACGTTTTAAACGGAATTATCATATAAGGTTAGTTTTATAAACATGTTCTTTGACAAGTACTTATACATTTACTTAAGGATCTTTATACTTATAGTTTATAAGATTGACTACTTCCTTCATAATGAAGAAACATAACGTATACTAGTCTATATTGTTGGATCCGGAGGAAACAGGCCCAGCCATAAGCCCCCGCAATCCAGGGTCCAGGGGAAACAGGCCCAGCCATAACCCCCTGCAACCCCCATAATTGGGTATTGTCCTCTTTGGTATGGGAATCCCTCTCCAAGATTCGAACACAAGACCTCAAGGTTTTATAGGTATTTTTGGGAAAATTTAGGAATTT
>JANZXV010000211.1:22528834-22548949 GCA_027576455.1 Erythroxylum roigii | reverse complement strand
GGAGGGAGATTTTAAAAATTTTTGAGAATTTTATAAAAAAAGTTCTCCTATTTTCTAAAATTTTCAGTACTGAATGGTATTTTGAATATCAGCTAGTAACGAATAGTACTATTCAAAATAGGCTGGTACCGACCAATATCATCCGGTATTTAAATTCGGTCCGATCGATCATTTGTTTGGTACTAATTTTGGTCCGGTACAATACCCGACCGATACGAAACAATATTCATAACTTTGTCAGAAAGCACTGAGAATGTGAATAGAATGGCGTTAACTTTTTTTAAATTAAAAGCCTAAATCAAATTTTTTAATTAAGTTTGGGCTTGATCCTCTAGAATCAGACGTAATTAAAGCTCCATTTTTTTAAAATAAAATGATATTATTTTGTTTATAATACTTATGTTTAAACCTCATAGATACATTTATTGAAAATACTTAAATCGTCCCTAAAAGTGAATTGATTGATAAGTTTAAACCTCATAGATACATTTATTGAAAATACTTAAATCGTCCCTAAAAGTGAATTGATTGATTAGGTAATGGTAGCTTTTGATTGCATTGATGGAGAGGAAGACATACCGATGTAAATGCAAAACCAAGTCGCAGGGAATTTTGTAGGTAGTCAAAGCGAGATGGTCAGGACTATCTATTTATTACAGAGAAGACTTGGTATTAGTTGAAAATTTGTTCACGTCACATCGGCTGGGAATTGGAGAGGGCTCAAATCCAATTTGTTCACATCACATGGGCTGGGAATGAAATTAAGTAAAGGCAGGCGAGTGGAGTTCAGATCTTCTGTTTAATGTTATGGTGTCTTATTGTGTCCAATAAATTTCAGCTATTTATTTATATAGGATCCACATAAAGCTCACGTGAATCTCGCAAAATAAATAGTTGAGATTATATATAACAGAGTAAAATTGGACAAAAAATTTGATTTTATGCCGGTGCTAATGTAGGTTATTAGGCAATCAATTCCATCAAGCTTCCAAAACCGTGGTTAATATTTTAACCATAATTATTGGAGGCAGAGAATCTTTAACCTCGAGGTAATTAATTCCCACGCATCAATTCAAAGAGCAGCCTTATGGCAACTCTAGCTATATTTCCCATGGCTTCACCTTAAAAAATATATATCAAAACACGCCATAAAGGCTAAAGCTAAAAATTAACATTTCAAAATACTGTAGCCCTCACATCAGCAGGGTGAAATATCTTTATCATCATGAAACTTCTTTTTGCATTGCCATGTCTTGGGGATCAATAATTAACATTTCAAAAAAGGCTTCGAATCAATCGATTGGAGATTCATCATTGCTTCTCTAAGAGCTTTTGGCTTCCTGAACTTCTTTTATCTCTTGGATAGACCAATGTACCTGCACCACGTCTTTTACCATCTTGGCGAATAGTGAACCCACTTCTACCTTTAAAAGAGCCAAGGATTAAGATATCTCCTTACCTCTTCACTTTATACATTAAAATCCTTATTGCATATAGATTTGAGTAGGATAAGTCTCTTAGGTTTCATCACAAATGTAAGAATTATGTCAAAATACTTATGGAAGTTCTAAAATCTTTTAGTCTCATATCAGTTTTAACCGTAAATAGAGAAAATTTTAACTTTTATGATTTAGTTGATGTTCAAGAGATGAGTAACTATCTCTTATTAATTAATTGTTAGAAACTACCATTCAAACACTTAGGCATTCCAATACCAAATAAGAGAATCACTCTCAAATATTGACAAGCTCTATATGATACTATACACAAGAGGATTGGTCAGTAAAATAATAAAGTCCTATCTTTCATTGGAAGACTATAACTAATCACATTAGAGCTAAATAATCTCAGCACTCATTAGTGCTATCGCTTATACCTTCTTCAAAACCTCATCAAGGAGGTTGAGAAGATGATGAGGATCTTCTTCTGATTTGAAAAATCAAAATTGTGTTGAATGCTAAAGTAAAGAGGTCTAAGATTTGCTCTCCAAAGAAAGAGGGGGTTTTGGGGATAAACTCAATTAAGAACTTCAACAAGATGTTACTGGCAAAATATATATTGAAACTCTTTACTTACACAAAATCTATTTAAGTTAAATGGACAAACTTATACTTCTTAAAGAGCCAAAGCTTTTGGAGTATTAAACCTAAATAGATTAACTCTTAGTCTATGAACCAAATGCTAAAACTTATAAGCATTATAAATCAGGAGTTGAAAACAATGATTAGGTGTTGTAAAAATTGATTAGACTAAAGCAGGTTCACAGGTAAATAAGATTGAAGGAATAGTAATGAAAAAATTAATACACAGATTTTAATGTGAAAAACTCTTAAACTAATTAGGATAAAAACCACGAACAAAAAGAAGAAACTTTGCTATAAAAAATTTAAGAGTTACAACTTATCTCTATTTTACAAGGAGAAACACTAATTCTCTCAAGAAATAGGGGAAACACACTCTAAACTGTGGAGATTAAATTAAAGAAGAGAAGATTTGGGATGAATGAAAACCGATTTGGAAAGGCCTATTTATAGGCCTTCCATACACGTAGCTAGCTGTGATCAACTATCCACAGCTGGCCATCTTGTTTTTCTTGTTCTTCTTCTTTCTGCATTTTCTGACTTTGTGTAGTCGGCAGCAACCTTTCTTGACTTTGGTGAAGTCGGCAACAACAATCTCTCACTTAAAGATTTGATTAATAGTCACTCAGATCTTCACACCATTCTTTCTTTCTTGTCATTTTCATATTGCTCAAATCTCCATCAGGCCCCAAGGGGATCGACACATTATAAATTTGTCAATATTGATAACTTTTGTCATAAAATCTACAAGGTTGCCTTTAGTATGAATCTTCCACATATCCACAGTTTCTTCTTCCACTTTCTCATAAGCAAAGTGATATTGAACTCATAAGTGTTTTTTTTTTTGAATGAAAAGTTGGATTCTTTCCAAGGTGTAAGGCACTCTGAGTGTCACAAGACAAAGAAATCTTCTCTTGCTTATGCCTGAGCTCCTCCAATAGCATTTTCAACTAAACTACTTCTATATTAGCTTGCATAGCTACTACATATTCGGCACAACTAATGGTAGTTTTGAGACCCAAATTACAGCTCCGCTAGCTAATGCAAATGCATGACTTGTGGTGGATTTGTTGCTATCAAGATCACCTGCATAATCAGAATCAACATATCTGCTAACAATAAAGTCTGATCTTTCATAATACAATGCAACATCTGAGGTCCCTTTAATGTATCTAAGGACCCTATTTATAGCATTTAATGCTCTCTGCTAGGATTTTCCATGCATCGACTAATACTCCCACTGCATTTGCAATGTCTAATCTTGTACAAATCATAGCAAATATTAAGCTTCTCACTACTGAAGCATACAGTACTTGAGACATCTCCATCATCTCATCTTCAATGCTAGGACTCATGTTGGAGGATAATTTGAAGTTAAAAGGAAGTGGGGTAGAAATTGGCTGACAATATTGCATGTTAAAGCGTCATAAGATCTTTAAATAATTCTTCTGAAAAAGCCAAATTTTTCTGTTACTTCTGTCTCGATAAATTTGCATCCCTAAAATCTTGTTTGCTAGTCCCAAGTTCTTCATTTCAAAATCCCTAACTAACTGACACTTTAATTATATAATACGATCTTTGTTGGGGCTTGTTACTAATATATCGTCTATATATAGTAGTAAGATAGTGAAGTCATTTTTACCAAACCTCTTGAAATATGCACAAGGATCTGCATTTAGTTTGCTGTATCCAGGGCTCATAATGAAGGAATCAAATCTCTTATACCAATACCTCCACACCTTCTTTATGCTGTATAGAGATTTGTTCAATTTGCAAACCAATTTCTCCTTTCTTGCTTCTTTAAAACGTCTTGATTGGAGCATATAAATCTCTTCTTTAAGATTTTCATGAAGAAAATTCATCTTTACATCTAACTACTATAGATGTAAGTCAAACCTAGCATATATTGCTAGGATTACTCGGACTGTCGTAAGTCGAACCACTAGGAAAAATATTTCATTGAAGTCAATCCCTTCCTTTTAAACACGATACGGGTAGTGGGATCCTATAGGCGATACCTCTTAACTCCATCAGCATACCCCAAAAATAAACATTTCCTAGATTTTGGATCTAACTTCGTAGTTTCTTAGGAATTGTATATCATGTACAAAGTAATTTCAAATATTTGGAAGTTTGAATAATCAATTGGCTTATCATTCTACATCTTCATTGGTGTCTTCAACTTAATTGTAGTTGATAAAGCTCAATTTACCACATAACGAGTGGTACTTACTACTTTTGCCTAGAAAGCCTTGTCTAAGTTTTCAGTTGCTAACATAGCCTGGTTCTCACTAACAGAGTTCTGTTCATCCGCTCTGCCACTTCATTATGTTGAGGAGTGTATGCTATTATGAACTACCTTTTGATGCCTTCTTACTTGCAAAATTGATCAAATTCATTGTCAATGTATTCTTCTTTATTATCTGTCCTTAGACACTTGATCTTCTTTCCAGATTCAAGGTCTACTCGAGCTTTGTAAACTTTGAAGAGTGGAAACACATCTACCTTCTTCTTGATTAGACACACCCAACATCTCCTAAAATAATCATCAATGAAGGACACAAAGTACTTTGCTCCTCTCAGGGAGGAACTGGTGTTTGCCATACATCTGAGTGAACCAATTCTATAACTGATTTGCTTCTAGAATTTGATTCGTTGAACTTCAACTAATGCTGCTTGCTTTAGAGATACCTTTATGAGCTTTAGAAGTAGCTTTTTCTCAGTAAGAATCTTCATTCCTTGTTCAAACATATGTCCAAGTAACTGACGCCATATTATTGCATTTGAATATCCTGAAACAACTTATGCTTCTGCCTCCTGAAAGTTTCTCCCTTTAACATATACAAATTTGCAACTATCTTTTCTCCCTTCATAAGTACAAGCACACCTTGAATTATTTTCATGATCTTGTTTTCATTTTCAACCTTGCAACCAAGATCATCCAATTGTCCAAAAGACAACAAGTTATATGTCAGGCCCTCCACATATCGCACTTCTTGGATAGTACGAATTGTACCATCATACAACTTCAACTTGATGGTTCCTACACCAATGATCTTTAAAGCATGATCATTACAACTATACATAGATCCTCCTGAGATAGGTTAACAATGATAGAATCATTCTCGCCAAGAGATCATGTAAAAAGTGGCTCCGGAGTCAAAAAGTCATACACTAGCAAATCTTTTTTTGCTTTCATTTGTTGTCACTGGCTCGCAACACAGGACATTATCATCATTTGAAGTGCTCGCCACATTTCCTTGAAGATTGGAATTTATCTTATTCCAGCAATTCTTTTTCATATGACCCTTTCTGCCATAGTTGTAGCATCTTAAATTCTTCTTACTTTTTGAATTTCCCATAATATGATTATAGTTCTCACTTTAGCCACATTCCGTTGATCTCCCTCTCATCACTGTCAATATCTCTACTTGTTGTGAAGTTGTTTGCTTGTCTTCCTTGTTCTTAGGCGATTTCTTCTTTAAGAATAGTTGCTCAAAAATCATCAAACATTAGGTGGTCTGCATGGACATTATTTGTTAAAATGATAATGAATTGATCATACGAATCTAGTAGACTTTGAAGTAGAAGTTCAGCACGTTCTTGAGACTTTATTTTATAGTTTAGTAATGTGAGTTAGGAAAATAGAGTATTAAAGATGTTGATGCGTTGTTGCTGAAGTAGATTCTAAAAATCGAAGTGTGTGCAATTTTCTCTTAAGGAAAATCTTGTTATGGAGTGACTTGGCTTCGTACAGCTTGGTGAGGTGATCCTAGATCTCCTTTGTCGTCTTCTTCTCCTTTATGCTTGACAACTCCTCATCTATTAATTCCAGAAGATTTACAATAGTATTCTCGTTCATCTTATTCCACTTATTATCATTTGTGAATGTTGTCAGTCTTTAGCTGATGGCCACTAGGCAATTATCTTTTCTCAAGATAGCGTTCATCTTCAATTTTCACAATAAGAAATAACTTTCATTGAACTTCTTAATCTCAAATTTTGCTGTCATTGCTTCTATCATAAACAAAATTTAGCTCCCACTATCTGAGGTGAATAGTATATGTATATATGAATAGTTCCATATATGTGAATAGTATCATACCTATGTATATGAATAATACCGTATGTGTGAATAGTACCCCCTAGTTGCTACAGTGATTAATACAGTTGTGAATGGTAAAAAATGCATGCTATAGTTGTCTCCTTTCTTGATTACTGTTTTACTATTCACCAACTTTCGCCAACTTCATCCAAAATCTGAACGGATTGTGCCAAAAAAGTCGTCATAATTTCCTTATTAGGCTCTGATACCAATTGTTGTAAAAATTGACAGAATTAGAGTAGGCTTGCAACTAAATAAGATTGAAGGAATAATAATGAAGAAACAAACACAAATTTTTACGTGGAAAACTCCCAAATAAATCAAGGTAAAAGCTACGAACAAGAAGAAGAAATTTCACTATGAAAAATTTAGGAGTTACAATCTCTCTCTATTTTATAAAGAGAAACACTAATTTTCTCAAGAAATAGGAGAAACACTCTCTAAATTGTAAAGATTAAACTGAAGAAGAAAAGATTAGTGATGAATGAAAACTAATATGGGACACGTAGCTAGCTGTATGGAAATTTCAATCTAAAATTCAATATTTTTTAAAGTTTTCTAGAAATTTACTTTGTAGGTGGTATCTTGTCCGAAATGGCACATAAACGTATCGTTACTTAGATATTTGTAAAATTCGGTTAATGCAGATTCTATCATCAATAATTCAAGCAAATAGGCAAATAGAAAATAATGTACACCGCCAAGACTGTTTTAATAAACAAACTCACTCCATGTGAATATAGACGCCAAAAATGCCCTATAAAGAAGGTCATTTTTTTATTTTTGTGATTTTCGGAATGAAGAGGTTGAATAACTGAATATAGATTTTATGAATTTATGAATATGCATACCATTTGACCAAAAATAAAAGGATAAAACACTTAAAACTATGAGATTCATAAAACTAAACAAATATGAGAGAGAAAAATTTAAAAATTTTCCTCGGAATATAGTGAAAAATATATAAATTTATTTAGAAGGTAACAATAAAATAATAAAGAAAAAGTGATTAGAGCATCCAAGCATGCATCATTTTACCATATCTTGGATAATGTTAAAGTTGGTTCGATTGAAGTCGATTATAATGACACTGTGATGAACGGGATTTATTCACCTTGGATCAAAAGGTTGATCCCCAACTCCAAGAGCCCCCAGTCGCAGGCCCGACCACCGCTGGAGAATTGAACCACGGTTTGATCTTTGAGCAGCCCCCTAGTAGAGCGGTCACTTGCTCCCGTTACCAGGAGTCGAATCTAAGACCTTGGACCAATTGACCCTGCTAGTTTGCCACCCAAGCTATCCGTGCGGGCGGGATTTATTCACCTGTATCTAAAAAATGTTGCCCTTAACATCTAACCTATTTACGAACAGAGAAAGAAAAAAATTAATAAATTAGATGTAAAAGAAAACATGGGTATACCAATTTTCGGTACAAGTGAATACATTCATTCGGTGACGAACGTGTTGATGAATAATTGAAAAACCACGACAAGTGGGAGTTGTCAGATTTTGCACAGAATTAAATGAGGTGTGAGGGCGAGCAGTCAAGCAAAGACTTTAGACGACGTCCAATTTTCAAGCATACATGTTTATGAGACAACCTTTTTAATTAAAAGAATTCACACTTGAACCAGCTGCTGAACAATTCAAAAACCGCATCAAGTGGGAGCAGTCAGATTTTGCTCAAAATTAAATCGGTGATCAGAACTCTGAGCAGTCAAGTAGGGAATTAAGACGATGTCCAATTTTCAAGCATATATGTTAAGGAGACAACCTTTTTAATTCAAAGAATTCACACTTGATGTGCCTACGCACATTGCCAACCAACTTCTAATTAATTGATGGTGATTAGAGTTAAGACTACCAAATTTTAATTAAGAATTCTTTTGTACAGGCAAATGCTTTAATTGTTTACAGCGATGCCTATTACCTATAACCTACTATTAGGTTATCCATTTATCTAGTATAAAAGATCCTAATAAAAATTAAATAGTTAAACATAAATATTAAATACTTCAATTTTTAATGATGCCGAGTCTTCTCTATTAAATAATTTCAATAACGTAAATTATTTTTAATAAATACTTTTTCATGACATTTATTGTTTTTTAATTGTTGAGGCCGTCATTGCAGCACTCAATGATAGGGTCCTACAGCTTGAAAATGACACAGTTGAAAATTACGAAACGTCAACGAAATGATCTTCGTCCCTTCCCATTTTTCGGCCTTTTCCTATTTTGCTTTTGGTTCCTTTACATATGCCAGAATCTATGGCAGTTGAATTTTATTTTCCTAAATCAAGAATTTTCAGAAGGCTTTCGACAGCAAATTAAAGCATGTAAAACCTGATCATATCGTGAGCAACTTTTTCTATGTCGTTTGCTTGGCAGACCCATCGACAAACGTTATACATTCCTTGTCAGGAAGTAACATGAAAGAGGATAGTCAATTCATATTACGCTTACAATACTTCCAAAGTTTCAACTGTATTTGTATATGCAGTTAGAAAAAATATATAATGAAAAAACTCGCACTCTACATTAAATTAACGTGTGTATATATATATATATATATATATAATGAAAATAATGAACTAATAACATAAGTGAGACGTTTATATATTTTTACGACTTTACCTAGTTTACTCCGCACGTTTTGTTTTTTTGTTTTTGAATTCGAGGAAATCCCGTAGACGGGCCAAGCGAGCACACCTCTTCAAGAGCCCAACTAACACACCACCCCACAGGCGGATCAAGCGAGCACATCACATCATATCATTGAGGGCCCAACTAGTTCTCCACCTATAGGTAAAACCTCGGCTACCCCAGGCTCTTACAAGAGGGACTAGCATGGAATCGAACCTGGGACTTAACTGAAGTCAAGTCCCGCTCTCAACCATCGAGCCACATCCATTGAGGGCTACTCCGCATGTTACCATAAAGTTTTGACAAAAATATATCATGCGACAATTTCTCCACATATTACCATAAAATTTTGACAAAAATGTACACTGTTTATTAGATAATTTTCAATTAAATTGCATCTCACTGAACTTTTAAGTTAATTTGTATCAATGCATGGGGCATTATATAGAGTTTATTAGATAATTTATTCACATTTAACATTAAATTGCATCTCAATAAACTTTAAGTTATCAATACATATGGCACTATACACTGTTTATTAGATGATTTATTCATATTTAATGGTCGGCCCGCTCGACCCATTGAGTGTTAGACTCCCATGCAAACGCAACGACTCACATAAAGACTTAAACCTAGCGGCAACTCCAAATATATAAGGTACTATTCCTATCGTAATAGAGGTACGAGAACTCAACCCTGCTTTTCTTTGTTTACGGCTGCCAAAACCCTATCAGAATATTGACTTGAGCGTCGGAGTATCTATCAGCCAGAATCACATACACCATGGATCATCACAACGACGTTCAACCTCAGCAGAATCCGGCTGAACTATTTGGCGTCCATCGTGGGGCCTGACATCAGGGCACCACGTCCAGAAATACACAAGTTAGTCAGGCGGCAGCATCCAATCCCGATATAGCCGCCTTCGCGGCTCTTGCGATGCAACGGATGGGTTTCCAGCAACCCGTTGCCCATCCGCCACCACACCTCGATTCCCTTATTCAATCTCCACATCTGAGTGATCAGCCGCACCTCCACAACCAACACCAGGACAAGACCCTGGAGGATGGTGCAGAGGTGAATTCACTTCCCAATTCCCAGCGCCCCCAGGATGCAGATCCCCCAACACCGCCGCAAGTCTCCTTCACCAAGAAGCAGCTGGAGGAGGCGACCGATCTTTTGATCCGTCAAGTTCTGCGGTCTCGGCCGGAACGACCGCAGCCCCCAGCTCGACACATTAGCCTGCCACCCGATCACCATTCTGCCCTAGAAAGAATTGTGGATGATCGAATTAATTTGGCCAGGAGCTCCCGCCCAGTCCGAGCTCCCGCGCAGTACAATTCTCCTTTCATTTCGGAAATCCTGGATACCCTCTCTGCAACCGGCACCAAAATACCGACCCCTGAGAAATATACAGAAAAGACCGATCCCCTAGACTACTTGCAGCACTTTCAGTCGATGATGAACCTGCACTGTGTCCCCGACGTAGTTCAATGCAAAGCGTTTTGCACTGCTTTTCAGGAGGGAGCCCGAAGATGGTTTAACAGTTTGCCTCCGAGCTGCATCACTTGCTTCGAGGATTTCAAGCTGTTGTTCCTCAACCAATTCGCTACCAGTAAGCGGCCCCAGAAAACGGCTCTGGAGGTGATGCAGTTGACCTAGGGAAGGAATGAAAGCTTACGGGAATTCATTACCCGGTTCAATAATGAGGCCGTAGAGGTCCCCGATCTCACCTGTTCATCTATGTTAGCCACCCTCATGAGTAATACGAGGGATGAGGAGTTTAAGAAGTCATTGGCTCTCGACCAACCCCGGTCTATTCAGGAGATTAGGAGTCGAGCGGATAAGTATATTCAGCTAGAAGAAGTACTGAGAAATACAAAGCGCAGAGCAGATGATCGAGAGCCAAGCGTTAGAGCCGATGATTCAAACAAACGGCAGAGGGATCGATCTAGTTGGAGAATGAAGATGAACGGATGATGGCTAATGAGGGTTAATTGAAACAACCCTATTGGGTAATATGGTCATGATTATGATATTCGGAACGATTGTTGGGCTTCAGAAACGGGGCCCAACATCTTGTGGTACCAGAGCTTAGGCTTTTGGGTTCCTCGGCTTAGAATGCATGGTGGTGTAAATTGTTATGCTATGTGACTATTTGTTTGCATTGTGATTTGATTGACTGCATTAAGTAACATACATATCATGCATACATGTAGAAAATAAGATTAGAATGAAACGTAAGTTAAATGTTAGTGTTTGCATTGAAGGAGTAAGATGCCACCTCGTAAAAGAACACGAGGAGTTTTGCAAGGATCTGCTGCACC
The DNA here is from genome assembly GCA_027576455.1 of Erythroxylum roigii. Lineage (NCBI taxonomy): Eukaryota > Viridiplantae > Streptophyta > Magnoliopsida > Malpighiales > Erythroxylaceae > Erythroxylum > Erythroxylum roigii. The sequence continues at coordinate 22,537,791 of JANZXV010000211.1, read as the reverse complement.
GGATTTCCTCACCATTAGTGAAGGATACTGATGAGTATAGAATCCCAGTAATTGCAATCGCATGAGTCATATGAATGAACTTTTGTTAAGTGTTTGGACTATTAGAAACAATGAGAAAAATGGTGTTTTGTCAGAGTGTAAGATAAGGAAAGTTGTAGATATTCAGAAATAAGAAATATTATGTGGTGCGATATGTTAGACATAAATTCAGTATTTATGGATGTGTCAGCGAATTTGGTAACGAAATTTTGTTGAAGATATGTACTTGAATTGATATGGACGTGAAATTTTTTCGTGAATTGACTGAAAAAGACATAGAGACAAGGGTGGAAATGGCAATATTTATGGTGTACAAGCAAAGTGGAATTGACAAGTTAAACTCAAAATTTATGATCTGGAATAAGATCGTGTTAGTGAATTGAGATTAGAATTTAAAAAGGGCTATGCGTCTATAATTCGAAATTGATTAAGAATGCATGTATGGAAAAAAAATTAAGCAAATGATAGTGATACATTTAGAAGTCCTAGAGGTTATGTCGACCAATCATTATGAGAACATATCCGATAATGTGATTGCCTTGGTGAATACTGTGATTGAGTACATATGAGATTTATATTTTGATAGGGCATATGAGGTAATCTATGATCCCTATAGTTAAAATTATGAGATGAATAGAGTACCGAGATAGAAGTATGGTATAGGTGATTATGTTGAAAAGGTAAACGAATATGGCTCTTATTTCATTGAGTTTTATTATAAAGGATATTTTGATCATGTAAAGTGTGACATAGATTGAAATTATTGAAATATCATAAGTGGTTGACATCAATTGTATTGAGGTGTTAAGAATGGCTGAAATAGCATTGATGATGATAGTAATTGATTGATTAAAAAAATCATGAACGGTATAGATGATAGTAGCCAGGAATCTTCTTTTGAAGAAGAATTCCATTGAATTAGGTTGAATAGATTAGATAGTTTATATTAAGAATGATCAATGAAAGAGCATATCAAAAATGAATATGAAATGAATCAAAAGTGAATGTAGGAGTCATATCTCTAGTGAAGACTCAAGCATAAGAGATAGAGTAGGCATAGGAGATATAAATTAGATTCTGAGGAATATATTACCAACACAAGAAGTTAAGTTTGCAAATAAGTTGAAATGTATGGAGAAATTAGTATGAATGAGCAAACATTAGAATAAGTCAATGTGAAATCAGAGGAAATTAGATGAATTGAGAAAATCATTTGAGAAAGGAAGTCAATTGGGAAATCGAAAATAACATGAGATAATACTACCTCATTGGGAATTAGTTACTTAAGGAATTAGCGGAACTAAGCATGGGCCTATGGAGCTTTGGAAATATTTATTCGAGTTAACAGATGCCTCGAAAGTATTATGGTATTGAAGATTTAAGCGATCCAAGCAAAATTTGATGATATATTAAATGCATTTGAAAAGTTGAGAAGAACAGTTTGAATACTTGAGGAAAAATGTGTAAATCATATGAGTAATGAAAGTAAAGAGAATTTTGAGGAATTATAACACTGATATTAATTATATCGTCTGAATTTGGAGATTTTATAATATACAATGATGTTTTACAAGAGATTAGGATAAAATCCAATGCAGCATGATAAAGTGATTTCATATGCATGGAGACAATTAAACCTCATGAGAGACAATTAAACCTCATGAGATTATTATTTGAGGTATGAATTGGAATTTGCTTAAACGGTGATCATTTTGAAAGTTTGGAGACATTATGAGTACATAAATATTTGGAAACATATAGACCATTTACTTTGAGGTAAATATTGAGTTGAAAGAAAAGTTATTTGAAGGATTATGATTGTGTAAATGAGCACGATATTGGTAAAGTTAGTGTTGTATCTAATGCATTAAATAGAAAGTCCCAATAGCAGTGAAGCATGAATTTAGGTTTTGAGGTTATTAAATCTAGTATCATAAAAAAGGTGTAGAATGTGGAGTTGAATTTTGAGGCAAATCAAAGTACTAATTGCTATGGAATTGAAGATTAGTTTCACATGAAAGGATAAACAAAGCCCAAAGTAAGGATTCAGAAATCAAGAATCTTATTAAGGAATTGAATATGGATCAGAATTCCAAGTTTAACTTGGAAAATTATGCTTTATGATCAAATGAAAAGTATGTATACCGATAAAGATGAGTGAGCAAAGAAATTCAAGAGAAAGCACAGCTGATAACTTAAGCTATACATCCTAGTAAGAATAAGTTGAGATAGCATTTGATGGCCAAGGAGGTAGAAGCAAATGACTACACTTGTGAGTTGTCAACAGTCTTGACTAGTGTAGAGATGCTTAAAGCTTATATTTTTGGAGTTCATAGAAATATGAGATCAATGTACAAATGTCAATAGAATAATATATGGGGTGATATATTACAAAAAGAGTCATCTGCCTCTTTATTTGGAGGAATAGGGCCAAAGATAGTTGAAGGCCATAATTGATTGGAGATGTTATTGATAAGGGAAATTGACCTGTATTGGGAATTAAGTGACAAAAAAAAGAGAGAGCAACTAAGCTTGAATTGTAGTGGTCCATATAAGTTATTAAGAATCGAACCATTGACTTATGAGTTAGTATTATTAACAAAGATGTCTCAGATTCATAATGTGATATATATGAGTATGCTAAGAAATATCGATACGATATGATATATATATCGATAATATATGATATTGATATTATCGATGCAAGAAGTGAAAAATTGTGAATAATTTGAAGCATATTGAGGAATTAGTTAAGAAAGTGAATGACTAAATGAGTGATTGGAAGATCAAGTGAGTCTATTGACTATGATCATTTGGGAGAAATTATTAGAGCAAAGTTACTTGGGATAATGAGAAAACATATGATAGCATTACCTCCATTTGTTTAATCACTCAGGTAAGAATTTCGAGGACGAAATTCTTTAAGAGGGGAGGAATTATTGGACCCCAAACTTTTCTTGGAAGTTATAACTATTATATGTGAAATGTTGGAAGTTAAAAGTTGGAATATGTTTATTGAGCATGCTTTGGTGTTTTAGACTTAACGTTTTCTCTAGTTATTTAAATAAGATGATTCTTAATTTGGATTAAACTACAGAAATAAGGCTACAAATTATATAATGAAACTGAGTTCTAATTTAGTCTCTAAGAATTTCAATTTTTGGATGAAATTTGAGCACGAAATATTGTTTCAGTATAAGGATAGTTTGGAAATGGTTGGGACATAACTTTCAAATTACCAAACCAAATTGAATGATTTTGGTGTCATTAGAAAATTAAGACACTGAGGAACATATTTCTAGAAGGAAGTGTTATCAAATTCCTTCAATTGTTCCATGATAATTAGTTAAGAAGTTAGAAGTATAAGATGTGAGTTTAAAGACCAAAGGAGGGTAAAATGGGAAGGACAAGCTTAATGAGGGGCAAATTTGGAAAAAATACTAAATAAATGGTTTGAAATAAGAAGAAGAAGAGAGATGTCGTGAACATCAAGAGAGAAAAGAGAAAAAACGTAAAGAGAGAAGAGAAGAAGGAGAAAATCGTGGAGGAAGAGAGAAAATGAAGAAAGAAGAAGAAAAGAAGAGGAAATCAAGCTTGTTAAGGTAAGTTTATCTTCTTCTTCTCCTTCTTGCTTTGTTATTGTTAGAGAAAGAGTTAGAGAGAGAATGGGTGTTGTGTTAGAAGAAGAAGATTTGAGAGAACCCATTTGATTTTTGGGTTTCTAAGCTAGGTTTTGGGTTTTCTAACCTAGATGGACTATGGGTAGGTTAGGTTTGAGCTTGATTTATGTTGATTTTATTTGTTATGATTTTTGAAGTGCTAGGGTTTTATTGAATTGGAATTAAAAAGGGGAAATTGGTTTATTTTAGGAATTCAAGAAAATTCTACCCAAGAGCAAGAAGAAGGGAGCAAATTGAGTTTAGATTTTGAAGAGTAATAAGGTGGGTAATATCATTATGGTTGTTGTGTGATGGGCAAATGCCCTATTTATATATTTATGCTTAGATTTTGTGAATTTGAATTGTTGTGATTGTATGAAAAATGTATGATGATTCATTCTTACGTCATGCCATGAAAGATGAATGGCTTTTTGTATAACGAATTATGACCATGTTATACCTTGTAAAAGGTTATGACATTTTGAGTTGAATATGAGCATGAATATGCTATGCCTTGTGTTATGGCATTTTGATAAAATGGAAAGAAGAAAAGTATAAGATTATGAAATTATGAATGATTGAACTGAGCATAAGATGTGATTATGTGCTTTGTTTGGGAGAGAGAGGAACCATTTCGTAGCCACATGCACGTCGACATAAAGCCTTCTCCCGGCTGCCCACTTGTGGCCAACGAGATCCGAAAAATGGACTCGTTTCATTCACGGTGTAAACTTCGATTTCTCCGTTTTGTTCCACAAAACCCTCGAGCCATTTGATTGTGCATTTGCATTTTGACATGTTAATTTTTGATGCAAATTGTGTAAAATGCTTGGATGATAAATTACATTGAATATGTTTAATGTGATTATGTATTGAATTATGCATTGTGAATGTTGAGCTTACATTGTTGGATTAAGATGAGATAAATATGCTTGACTGTGTGACTCATCGCCAATGGCTTTAAATATATTAGCCACTAAGCTATGTAGCTCAACCCATCACTTTCCCTCCTCAGGTGTAGAACGAGGAGATTAGCTATCCTTACAAGGCAGTTGGACAACTCCGAGATAGTTAGCTTTTGTACTAAGCTAGTTTGCACACTTTTGTATAGCTTATTAAGAATGTCAAACATTGAGCATCCATTTGTATTTGATTTAAGTTGTGATGTGTATATTGATATGTAAATGAAGTTTGTTCAATTATTTACTTTGCTTAGTAATGACAATGCGAAATTGAGGATTTTCCTTTGTATATGAATTTGCCTTTTTGATAGTTGAGTTTGATGATTATGGAAGTGAATTGTGTGTATGCATAGCATTCTTTGTTGAGATTGCGAATTGTTGTTTGTTTTAGAATAGGATGCTAGGAATTGGAAAGGTTTTATGGGATGAATTATTTGAGGTGGGATTTAAGAGTGTAACGAAAATTATTTAGTAATTGAATGGATACGAAGAGATATTGCATTTTGCAAGCTTTCATAGGAATGAAAATTGTGTTACCAAATTGAGGGAAAAATCTGGATTAATATAGGCTCAATTGGACAAAGTGATCTTCAAGAAAGTTATAGATGCTATAACGGAGTTGAGAGATATGAGCTTTATAAATGATGATGCTATATGCGAAGTATGAACATGATAGCTATAGAGAATGTTGGGAATTTGTGTATGTTATGAGTTATTTGAGTTGAGGTTTGAGAGATTATGAAATTATTTTGATAATTGAATGTTTATGGAGTTATATTGCATTAGAATAAGTGAATTTGGGAAGATTATAAGTGAATATGATGTTAGAATGGACATGGGAACCATTGGAGAGGCTTGGGAGGAAGATTTGGGTGTCATATGTCCGTTTAACGGACATTAGGTCTGTCTAACGGACATTCTCAGGTGAAAAAGGACCCTCAGCCCAGTGTAAGTCCATTAAACAGATATGGATGTCCGTTTAACGGACCTTCTCGGGTGAAATGGTGCAGTTTGGTCGATTTATGTCCGTTAAACAGACATGTATGTCTGTTTAACGGACATTGACGGGATAGATTGCGAGTTTTGACCCTCTTTGGGGCAGAATCAGGTTTTGTGGTCTTCATGAAAGTTGTAGATCTTGAAGTCTACTTTCTAATGGTCCAAAACGATATCAATCTGACATTTTTAATGAAAATTATGGCGATCGCGCCAAGAGAGGTACAAATTGATTTAAGGTATAAACATGGTTTATTCTTTTGGGCATAACTCCCTCATCCGACCTTGAATTGAAGTGATTCTTAGACCAATAGATTCCTAAGAAATGTATCTATCTCTTCATGAAAATTAGTATCATTTGGAGTTGTTTTGAGAAAGTTTTCATTAGATCAAGTGAGGGGTCGGTTTGAAGGACAGAATTGGAGTATGTGCACACTTAGGCTTTTTAACCATATCTTGAGCTGTAGAGTTCCGATTGAGATGATTCTTTCTTCAAAACAAACTAGAGACTTATATCTATGATTTCTTTGAAGAAGTCAATTAGAAATTCTGATTTTTAGATTTCCAAATTCTGTTCACACTAAGGAGAAATGAGTTCGAGCATGGTGACTGTTTTGTATGGGCACGCAATTGAGCATATAGTTGAGAGTAAATTTTTGGGATGTTATAAGAATAAAGATGAAATGATGATGGAAAACGAGGCTTAATTGAAGTAACCTTATAGGGTGCTATGTGCACGTCTTATGATATGTTTATTGGAGCGATTGTTGGGCTTCGGAAATGTTGGACCCTGAACCTTTTTGCAAGCTAGGACTATTAACCGAGGAACTATTGGCAAATAGATATGTGTAAATAAGAGAAGAATTTATGAGATTGAAATGAAATGGAAAGAGATTGATTGAATCAAAGGTCAGAGGATTTGGTCAAGGGTTATGAGTTGGATAATTTTCTGAACATGGTTTAGTATTTTACGAAATTCGGGAGCTGTAGATATCCGATTGAGTTGATTATTGAGGCTAAATAAAATTGAGACATGGGGCTACAAATCATGTGAAGGGATCGAAATTTAATTTCATCCCTAAGATTGTCAATTTCTGGATTGAAGTTAGGTAAATGTTCAGTCATGGCTAAGTGCAGGTCTGAAAGTGTTTTGGCTATAACTCTTTCGTTTCTAAACCGATTTGAGCGTTCTTGGTGTCATTTTAAAGATGAGACATAGAGGAACACTTTTCAAGAAGAAAGTTTTGCCAAATTATGTCATTTACCTGCTCAAAATTAGGAAGCAAGATGGCTATTTTTAAGGCTAAGTGTAGGGGCAGTTTTGGAAGTCCATTTAAAGGGGTAAGGTTTTAGGCATGTAAGGAAGGGCTTGTTGGTCTTTTGGCTCATTAAATGAAAGATGAGAAGCAGCTGTCGTTTAAGGGAGGAGAAAGTCACGAAAATTAGAGAACAAAGAAAGAAAAGAAGAAGAAGAAGAGAGGGAGAGAGGAGAGAATCGGTGATGGAGAAGAAAGAAGAAGAAGAAGACAGCAGCATAGGGGTCGATTTCCATGGGGTTTTTAGAGGGTTTTTTATGCTTTTCAAGAGGAAAGAAAGGGACGAAGATGAAAGTCTCCTTTGGAACTTGTAGAGTGCCGAAATTAGAGAGAGAAAGAAGTAAGTTTCGAATTGTTTTTAAGTTGAGTTTTTTATTAGTTCTTGGTTTAGAAACCTTGGATATGTTATGAGATTGAGTTTTCCAAGGTTAATTGAAGTGATTATGCTATGATTGATAAGTTAGGGTTTGCCCAATTTGAATCCTTTGTGATTTGGGGATTTTTCTTTGTGAGTTTGATGAAGGAAAATTAAGGAAGGGAAGAGGAATCAAGAGGAGCAAGAGAAAAAGGGAAACAATTTGAAGCAAGGATAAGCAAGGAATTTTCAAGGTGGGTTTCTTGCTTATGATTGATTAATAAGCCAATAATGTTTTTGTTCAATCAAGAAAGTGCTTTATAAATGTTTCCTTTATTGTTTTTGAAAGATTTAAGAAATTGCTAAATTTGTTACATGATTTTATTTAATTGAATTGTGAAAGATTTATGTGAATATATATGAAATATGTCATGTGCATGAAAATAAGTTTTCAAGAATGTGCCAATTTTGGCAATAGTGTTTTCAAGATCATGATTACATGTTATGTGGGTTCGGTATAGTCCCTCAAGAATTTTCATGTGCACGTTGACCCAAAACTGCCCGCTAGTGGCACGGAGCTCCTTTAAGGACTCCCTCAAAAATGTACGAATACACAAGGCCATTATATGGAATTGTGTGGTTCGTCATGTTTATGGACTTGCCAAACTATTTTGATGTGTTTATAATATGTCCACAAGTTGATGCATTCATGATTTGCAATTTTATAACTTGAGAGAGAATTTTGAGGAATAAGTGTTTTGTGAATTTAAGGTGGAATGATCATGTTTATGAAAATGTTTGGTGGAAATGAGCTTTTTAAATGATTTTGCTTGTTATCCGTTATAAGCATGTTACCCACGGGCTTTTTAAGCTTACCCCTCACCTTCCTATGTAATATCCCACCCCCGACGGGAAGGGTAGAATAATAATTTGGAAAGGGGTGAGAGTGATTAGGACTGATTAGAAAATTTTCATGCATACTTTTATTTGTAAATAGCGAAATTTTGCATATGAAAAATAACTGTACATGCATTCATGACATTTCCCGGTATTTGGGCTTAAACGGAATTCGGTTGTGAATAATGTGGTAATTGTGTTTAAAACATTATTTGGAGTGAGTCCTTGTTTGTTTTATATTTTAGGGAATTTTTAGAAATTTTTCTGGAATTTTCCGGAGAAAATTCCCGGACCGAGAAAAATAGCCAAGTGACGAACCGGTTGGTTTTCGGTATCGAAAATTTCTGTCCAATGGCACTAAAATATTGGGTACATGATTTTGAAATTGTAATTAGGACCATTGGAATTGAATGAGTCAAAGATTTATTTCATTAGGGTTTAATCTTATTCAATATTATTTTTGTCTTTTCTCTTCTTTGTCTTTTTCTTATCACCATGCCAAGTGTCCTCCACATTTTAATGCTTTTGTTTTATTCCCAACCCACTCATTTTCGGCAACTCCAAATTTAAAGAAGGAAAAGATGACTTTTACTTGCTTTATTCTCTCCCATCCGAAGCTTCATCCTTTCTTCTCTCCATTGAATTTTCTTTAAGTTTTCTAGCTACAATTGCTTATCTCCTCCTCCTTCCACTTTGCTCTCTCTTCTATTAACTCACCTAAAAGGCTTAGCAT
>JANZXV010000211.1:22442282-22453102 GCA_027576455.1 Erythroxylum roigii | reverse complement strand
AACTTACGTAGAGACCTAAACCTAACGGCAATCCCAGGTATATAAGGTATTATTTTACCATAATTCAGGTATGACAATACAACCCTACTGTTCTCTAATTACAGCGGCCAAAACCCTACCAAAATACTAACTTGAGCGTCGGAGGGGCCTCCTGGGAAACAATCCCCGGCGTGCCTTTGTCTGTTTTACAGGTACCGCATAGTCAGAATCGAATAGGTCATGGATCAAAACGAAGACAATCCGATTCAGCAGAATCCGGCTGAACCAGTAATAATACTGATAAAAAAGATCGTAGAAATCAGGAAACGTCAGGTTCGTGACGCCTAGTAGATGTCTTTACGGGCTTGTCAGGATGCTCGATACAACAGAGTTGTAAGTAGATGCCAAGGATATCTTTCCCTGCTTACACCAATAAAACCAAAGATAGACAACATATCTTTCCACAAAGAATAATACCACTAGATAAGAAATATAAATTTGAGTTATTCCTTAAGAAAATTAAAGAACAGGGTGCTTCCATCTTTCCAACTTCAGGAAGAAACATAGCAACATATGAATATAATAGCAACATATCTTGCCCTTCTCAAGCTTCCTGCATTAGCTCTCGCCTTCTGCTTCAGCTTGTTCTCACTCAGATACTCAAACTACCTTCCCCTCTTTGCTATGTTTCTCTCTTGTTCCCCTTAGTCGACTGGTCTCTACTTCCTTTCTCTCTTCTCTGACTTCTTTCTCTTTATTTGCCTCTTGTGTGTATTGAGTGAAGAACAAAGAATGGAATGAAAGGCGTCGCTGTCACCCCCTATCCTTTCTATTTGTAACCTCGTCTAGGTTTAGGTTTTTATGCCCCATTAACCTACAGCTACCACATAATAAAACAAACAGATTGAAGGATTGCATAAGAATTGCACTGGGGTGACTATGTTTGTCACCCCCATGAGGGATGCACGATGGTGACACATGACAAATTAGTCACCACCTTATGCATGGTGGTGACGCTTTAGTCTCCACCTTTCTTAATATTATATAAAGGGGCTATAATTGTTACAGAGCAATGGCTTTGGCTGTCTGTGAATTGCAGTGGATTAGCTATTTACTTACTGATTTGCAGGTTCCGATTTCACTTCCCATACCTTTTCACTGTGACAGTAAATCTGCTATTCACATCACCTGTAACTCTGTGTTCCATGAACACACGAAACACCTTGACATTGACTGTCATGTTATTCGCAATCAGTACAAACAGGGGTTTATTTCTCCGATTCATGTGGCTTCCTCTTTACAGGTTGCGGACATCTTCACAAAATCTCTTCCTTCGCCGGTGTTTCATCGTTTGTTGTCCAAGTTGGCTTTGATTGATTTTTATCAAAGTCCAACTTGAGGGGGGGATGTACAGTTTATACGTAGTGTTGTAGTTGTTACTGTAATCGTTACTGTAGCTGATTCGTAGTTATAGCTCAGTTAGTTAGTTTGTACAAAACTTTATTTAAGCTTGGTTTGAGCTGAGGGGTTAACTTAGGTATTTTGTAAAGTGTTGGGGGGATAATTTGTACCTTTTTCCTTTTGAAAATTATGAAGTTAATTTCTTAAATCATTTTAAAATGATTCAAACCATATATATAATATTGTCAATTAAATAAAGTAATGCCAAGTAATGGAGGTTCAAATTACTAAAAGATTTTATTATTTAGTTTTTAGAGAGGTTTTAAAATATCCTCCCTTATCAAAGACGGTTCATCATTCTGTAGTAAAAATCATTAAAAAATAAATATTATAACTTCATTTATTTTACACTATTCTTTATATTATGCATTTTCCCTTGTTAATCTTCCAATTACTTTTAAGTTTTTTATTCGTAAATAAATTATTTAATATTTCATTAAATTATTAACATCATCTAAATTAAATATTAATCATTAAAGATGACATTTTTATAATTATGAAGTATAGATACTTTAATGTCCTGTAACCTAAACGACTCATTCGATATGTGTATAATGTCTTGATTTTAAAAAAAGAGATAATTATATTAAAATTTCCCATATAGGTTGTAAGAATATACAAAACAAGAGTCCCAAAAAGGGAAAAGTTGGTGATTTTTCAATATATAAGAGGGACTCTTGTAAAACTAGCATCATTAAGGATGTAATGGGCAAAGAGTTGCAGTAACTAGCTCAAACTGCATTAACTAAACCTGAATATTTTAAACGTTATGAATGAAGAGTTGATCTCTTATCCACACCCTAAGGTGATTAACCACTTGAACAATAGAAAGTCCTGATACTTAAAGATTCTTGAATTCCTTTCTTCCTAAATTTTTAACTTAGAACAACCTAAGTAGATTAAGCTATTGGATGATGATCTTGCGTGGATTACAGAGGAGATTCTACTAAGAATGGAACTGTAATTTGGTTGATTAATTTTAAAGTGCCTTAATGTTGAATTGCATACGGGATACTTTTAGAAAGAGAGCATTTGAAGAATAAATGATTTAAAGATTTCGTACTCTAGAGATATAACACACACCTAATAGGAATGTTAAGGAAGGTTAATTTATCTAGTGTGGGAAGTTTCTATCTAGCTACTAATCACAAGAAGAAAGTGACCTTTAGTATAGTCCATTTTTTCCATATGAACCTGGTCCTTAATAGCTTCGGAAGTTGAGGACTGATCAATATTAATCCACAAGATGTGTTTGTCAATTTCCCAAAATGTTGATTCCCCTAAAGATACGAGTCCATTTCAAAGAGGTTATGCAGGCATCTTGGAACGAGGTTCCCAAAGTTCCTTCATAAGTTAGGATTAAACACACTATTAATAATGAGTTCTTTGACTTCTGTATTTGAGGGGAAATAATGTATTATAAGGTACAGATTAGGAAGGATTACTAAAGGGCTAGCAGAGGAACAATTATCAAACCATAGGAATGTTGAAGTTCCATTCCTAAATTTGCAAGTAATGGAGTTTTGCACCATATTCCTCAAAATTAATAATTGTTTCATGAACCAAGAAGTTCCAGCCATGCACTGATATTCCCACATGCCTTTTACTTTCAAAAAATAAATTTAAATCCATTAAATGCATAGATTTTCTTTGTTTGAAAGGAGTCTCCATATTTTCTTATACATTAAGACCTTGTTGGAAAGCTTCAAACTTCTCATACCAAGACCCCTTATATTCCTAGGTTTACACAAGTCGTCTTAACTAACTTTTCAATTTTTCTACATTCTTTTGCCCCATTCTATAGGAATTTCTTAAGAAGTCTCTCAATATGTTTTCTAACACCCATATATAGAAAAGCCCATGTGTGTAGAGATTAGAGCATAACATTGATTAAAAAAATTATACCAATAAAGGACAACACCTTAGTACTCTAATTGCTTGTTACTTTTTTGATCTCCTCGAAGCCATCCACTTTATAAGGAAGTTGTTGAACTAAAAAGGGCCTTTCGTAGGATGGTTGGGAACAAAATTTTGAACTATCATAAGGCGATGATCAAAGAATATTACAAAAACTTACAAAGCCTGAGGGAAATATGCTCAGACAATCTTCATTAATTGTAGGCTTATTAAGCTTTTTCATAATGTTCCAAGTTTTATTCTATTTTTTTAGGAGTAGAAGTTTCCAAAGAAGTTAAGATCCGTGACCTTCATGTCACTAATGCAAATTTCATCTCATTATTGTGGTGGTTTGGGTTTGCATTCCCAACAACTTTATAGTTATAAAATATTCTATTGAAATCTCCCAAGATCATCCAAATACCATTGGTTGTAAAAGGTTCCTTTAAAATGCATGATTTGGGCCATACACTGGTAAAATCCATAATCTGATATTAACCAGGTTTGTAACTAATTATAGGCCCATAAACTGGTCTAAGGTTAGAGGAGAGGTTAGACGTACTTTCAAAGAAAGAGGAGAGGATCTTAGAGGAAAGGAAAAAGGTAGCTAAAGGTAGGAAAAAGAGAGTTGGAGAGGAGATGAAGATTGCTACAATTCAGAGAAAACCCATTCAAAAAGAAACATGGACAGATGATACTACATGCAAAGTTGGTAAAGGATGTGGAACTTCTCTCTAGACAATTATTTCCTAAAGAGCCTATAAAGAATATTTATGTTATAAATAATTCAATTTAAAGTTAAACTATTTAATTTAGTTAATATTAGAGACAATTAAAATCTAAAGTATATTTTTGTACTAAAATTTAAAGGACTTATTTGATTATTTATTTCATATATTATAAGAGAGTTCTGACATTAAGTAATTTGTTGTGTCATAATAAATGTATGTTACATATACATTCAATTCCATAGAATTCTAGGGTTAGTTTGCAATTAACAAAGAGTGCGTGCCCTTGACCTTGGCTTGTAGTGAAATTGTATGTGTTTGAAAAATGCAGAGCATCGTATTGTTTGTCAACGATTTGAAATTAAATTGATGCGTAACGTGGGAAGCCTATTTTAGCAAGTTCTGCAACAACATAGAGACATCCTGCATTAGAAAATAAGAGATCGATGGCTACCCTCTTATGACCTTCTGTTGTAATTTGCAGGGCGAGATATTAAAGTAGGGCTTGTGGTTCAAACAATAGTTTCACCAATATGCTTCTTTAGATCTGTGCATACATTTTCTCCTAATTTACTTTTTTTTTTCTTTTTTCACTATATCGACACAATTGACTAATAAGACCGTGTTAAGCATTAACACAGTTTCTCTATGTTTGCACGTTTTTAAGTGGAAATTATAACTAAAATCTCTCCATGCCTGTTTGCAAGTGAAATTTTGTGATTAATTAAAGGGATTGTGGCGTGACATATAATTAAAATAACTCTTTCAGTGAGAGCTTATCCAATGATTTATGTTCACGAGCTGCATGTAGACTTTGAATGACTCCTACAATATCATGCTAGCTTCACTAGAATTCATATTTTAGTGCAAAAAGACCACACGATCAGGAATTTTGGCTGCTTGGTAGAGGAGCGCTAGAGAAATACACGTTAGAAAGAGAGTTGCCAAATCAACGTGGTGTAACGATTTGGGAATGTATGTAAGCCGAAATCGTTCTGTGGAAGGGTGCATTTTGGCAGTTAAATTAGACGTGGGTGATTTAGGAAAATATATTATTACGTAGCTGTCATATCTGATTCTTCCCTATCCACAGATTAAAGTGCTCCATTACTGTTAGAGAAATCAAACCACAACAACAAAAGCAGCAAGCAACTGCAATGCACTGCACTTGGTGTTTGGTAGAGCGTTAGGTTTCTTTTTTTTTTTTACCCTACACAGAGTTAGGCTGAAAATTCAAATGGGCACCCACCCACCCAACTTTAGTGGCAGGCGCAGCTGGTAGGTCCCGACTCACTTTCCTAGCTAGGTTCAATTGCCCACACAACATGAATCTCTGACCTTCCCCTCATTTTAGGGTAAATGTTCATGAAAGGAACACTTTTTGGGGGCAAAGCCCCAAATAACCCACGTTACATTTTCTTGTGGTATGAGGCCATTGAAAGTGAAAGTACAACAGACACGAGGTCGATATCGTTGTCCTTTCAAAGAATTTCGGGCGTTGTTGTTATGTTTAGATTATACTCACCACGATAAGCAAAGGTTAATCCAATGACTGCAAGGTGCGTGGAGTACCGACACCGTACATTGCTCTATCCAGTTGTTTTAAGTTGAAGGCAATATCGATTATTAATGCTTGGTGTTTACACGTACATTTCACGATTTCAATACGAAAGAGATCATATTAGCAAAAAGCAATAGGTATATTCCCACCTAAGCTAAAGATAGAGATGAAAGAGGTGATTGGCGCTTGAATGATGACAAACTAAAGCCCAAAACACTCTAGGATCCTTGAACTTATGTATTTTACAAACAACGGAAAATGCGCTGAGTCATAGCAGGGATACATATTATCTCATCACTATGATGACGCATGATGACGTCAGAACAAGAATCTTGTACGCCTATTAATATCTGATATGAAATGAGGCGTATTGAATATTGCTTGATTTTCCTTTGGTCTGGACTGGGCCTATTCGACTTGGCACCCACTTCTCGTGGAAGAAGAGAACATATAATTTAAGGGTCAAGGTAGCTGCATGGTAAAGATGCAAGGCTCTTGATGCTGTATGACCGCATCATTGGTTTCATACGAAAAAATATTGTATTGATGAACAATAGCTATTGCAACTGCAGGCGTTCAGATTCTCATATAACGAAAAGGGAGGGTGATTTTGTTCAGTTTTTGCGAAAAAAAATTGCAACCATCAACTTGGTTTGTAATTTAGCTAACTTGGATTAAAAAATTCATATTACCGTTAGTTTACTACACCTTGACTAGTCGTCAAGAGCTGGTGTTCTTCAACAATTCCAAAAGGTCCAGCCTTACTTAAAAATTAAATGCAAAGATACGGAGAAATGTGTAAGCAACACAAAAAAGGAGAAATATTTTAGAAGAAAATCATTGAGAATTCATCTTTTCAATAAAAGGAAGAAAAAGATAATACGATTCTTCAAACAACATGTTTCTAATGATAGAAATCTAGACCTATGTTAACTTTGTGCACAACCAAGTCATTATGTAAAAAAAAAAACACCCAAAAAAGTCCAAAAGGAATATGAGAATCCTATAGTCCAATGAAGTTATGATGCCCACAAGAGATGACAAAGACATCAAATATCTTTTTGAAGAATAGTTTAGTGAAGATGGATAGAAACTATTCCCATTGCCTGATTATGAATATGATGACGTCTCTTGAAGAAGATGATGATGAACCCATGTATGATGAAATAGTCTTGCTTCAAGCTAGAGCCATGGAAGCTAGTAGTAATATGATCATAAGTCAAGTTCCAATTGCTTCTAGAAAAGCATCATAGACCAATCCCAACTATTAGTTACATGGATGCAGGCTCTTGTAAAAGTGTGATGAAACCATAAATTCTTTTTATAGACGAATGACAACCTTATGAAAAATACTTTACAACAACTAACAACAAATTCTTTAAAATAGATCTTATGGCAAAGAGAAGGATTGGGACAAAGTTCTTCCCAATTTGTATTGTTTGGACAAAAATATTAGGAAGTAATCTTCCAGGTTCTGACATACTTATCAAGATGGATGTCTATTACCAAGCAGAAAAATGAGGACATTAATCCAACAAAAGCTACACATTTGGGGATGACTCCAGATGACCTAAAGATGGCACAAGAAGAATGTTCTATACTTCTGAAACAAAGACTAATCGAGCCTATGAAATTAGATTCGACATGTCAAGCATCTTATGTAGAAAAAAAAAGAATAAAACAAAAAAGATTTTAGTTATTGATTACAAGCCTTTAAATCATTTTCTTCAAGAAGACAAGTTTCCTTTGCCTAAGATAAATACGTAGGTAATATTCCTAAATGGAGTCAAAATATTCTAAAAGTTTGATTTAAAAGTTTGATTTTAGCAATTAGGTATTGACTCAAAGGATTGACATAAGACAGTATTATGCATTCCTAATGCCCAATACCAGTGCACAGCCATGCCATTAGGCTAAAATTCACCCATAATTGTTTCAAAGAGCCATGACAAGGATCTATGACGATATCTTATCAAGTGCTTTAATTTACATTGATGACACACTGCTTTACTTTCAGACCCAACAAGAGCTATTGAAAAAAAAAGTAACCACCATGGGGCCCAGACTAGACAAAAGTAGTAAAGTAATTAAAGAAGGTCAATCATCATCCGCCTCCATTAAAGATCTCATAAAGGAAAATGAATGTTGCAAATTGATGCTAGTGAAGATTTATAGGGAGCAATTTTAATAAAAGAGATAAAAAGGAAAAAAATTATGTGGACATGCTAGTGGATAGTTTAAACCCTCAAAAAGGCATTATCACACAATCTTCAAAGAGATTCTGGCAGTCAAAAGAGGTTTAGAAAAGTTTAACTTCCACATCAACCCTTATCTCTTTACAATAAAATGGACAATATGTCCTTGCCAAAGATACTACATCTAATCAAAAAACTTCTGCCAGAAAGCAATCGCTTTATTGGAAACACTAGTTTTCCTATTATAAATTTACAGTTCACCACATTAAAGGCCACCAGAACATTCTAGTTGATTTCCTATCATGGCCTTAAAAGCATGTTGACCATATCACTCTTTCTAAAAATATTCCTTTTATTCTTTCAATGGCTGACCTACCTAGCACTGAAAAACAAAGTTCCTCTCTTGCTCAGGTAAGCCTTTTCTATTACTTTCACTTTTTCCTCAACCAAGAAAAATTACAGTATTTTCCATCTCAGCTGAACATTCAGGCACCATATCTCACTGTAATTTTCATCAATGGTCCATTCTCAAAAAATGAATTATGGTACTTATGGGTACTTTCTACCCTCTATACATTTGCTATCTCTTTTCCTCCCTTACAAATTTATCAATATTTATATAATAGAGAGAATGAAGGTACTACTAGCACAAGTGGAGGGGCTTCCCCATCAAATCTACAATCATAGAGAGAATCTATTTAATGGGAATGATAATTACAATTCCACTTATTATTATGAGAACCTTTATTTAAAAAAATTTTCTTTATATTTATGTTTCTTTTATGATTTGACATCATTCTTATCCATTTACTATGCGATGTAATGTTGTTCTTATCTACGATAGTTGATGTGATGCTGTTCTTATCCGTTTAGGATGTGAAGTGATATTGTTCTTATCCACAGATCTTTGTCTTTTTGTGATCTCCTTTTCCTATAAAAGCAAGGGATCTCCTTCCATTATAACCAAGTGAGTCGGAAGCACAATATTTGAGTCATCGTCTTGAGATTTACACTCACTTGTCTTCATGGAATAAGAAGAAGGACTAGAGCAAGAGGAGACAAGAAAATTCCAAAAGGAATAAGGAATGACAAAGTCATGCCATGAGATGTATGTCACAGCCATGAGACACTTCTCATGCCTTTGACAAAGGTGTCATGGGTGTGAGACACCAAGTCGTGAGACACCAAGTCATGCTTGTGACATCTTTCTAGCTTACCCAAAACCCTACCTTTTAATATAAATAGACATAATGTGATGGCAGATGGGTATGAAAGGTTTTGACAAGACATTTTTATAGTCGTGATGTCTCGGTTTTGAAGAAGAGAAGAGGCAAAGCTTCATTCCTTTAAAGACCTATGGAGTACTGAGCTTCTCAATGCCAGTTCAAAGGTGATATTAACACTAAAGAACCTAGTTAAGCATTTTCTCCATTGTGTTGTTCTTTCTCTCTTAGGAATTGATTATGTTATCTTGTGTTTATTGAATTGGGTATTGTGTAAGAATGACTGAATGATTTATTTGATTTTTTATGTATGAACCCATTGCTATAATCGAATACAATACGTAATCATTGTGTTTATGATTTATTTATGGCAACTAACGATTTTTTAATTAATAGGGATAACATAGTCTAGGCTAAATGACCCAAGTTTGTGTGGTTATTGTCTTGATTAATCTATTTTCCTAACTCGTAATCCGGCTACCCAATAAAATTTAGAGAACTTGTTGTAGGTTGTTCGATAGCTTGGTTTAATTAACGAGTTCTTCTTAATTAAACACGGTTTGAGGGAATCAGGGTTAACAGAGCTTGTTGGTAACTTACAATTAATAGTTTCTAGGAGATTTATAAGAATAATAACTCAATGAAGTTTGTTTAGTTGTGTGTAGGTCAAGATTGAACCGATGACCAAGTCCCGAACTTATTCATGGCTTTTCATCATTTTTGAATGTTTTCTTTAATTTGTTTTCATTAGTTTAGTTTTATTTTCTTATTTGAAAACCAACAAAACCCCTCATAACCTAAACACCGATTGATTTTATTTCAAAAGCTTTACACACACTCTCAGTAGGATCGACCTAGACTCATTACTGTTATAATTATGGGTCTAGTTATTTTAAGTAGCATTACGACACGCTACGTCACAATGTATGAAATCAGCATCAACTTGATAATTCTTCATTTTATTGAAAATTAAATATTATATTCCTTTTTAAAAATCATTTAAAGTAATCAAAGTTATTTACATCAAGTTTAAGTTTACAAGTTTCATTTTAAAAGACATGAAAAAATAAACAATCAATTTGATTATTAAACGAATAAATCCAAATCATAACATAAGGTTTATATAATCTGTAATTGTTATGTTGAGATTCATTTGTAACAACTAATGGTTTTAGATCATTAGGGTTACAACATGTAATTGTTTTATTTCCAATTGGTTCGAATCATTAAGGATAACATAGCCTAGGTTAAATGATCCGAGCTTATATGGTTATTGCCTTGATTAATCTGTTTTCTAATTCATAATGTGGCTATCCAATTAAATATGTAGATCTTATCCTAGGTTTAATTAATAAGAGTCTCTTAATTAAACACGACCTAAAAGAAAATTAGGGTTTAAAAAGCTTATTGTTAACCTACAATTAATAGTTGTTAGAAGAGGTATAAGGATAACAACTCAAAGATGTATGTTTAATTGTGTCTAGGTCGAGATTTCACTAATGATTAGGTCCTTAGTGAATTCATCTCTTTTCATCACTTGTGAATGTTTTCTTGAATTTTTTTCATTAGTTTAGTTTCATTTTTATTTTCTTTTTTGAAATCAAACAAACCTCCTCCCGCCTATAACCTAAACACTGATTATTTTCATAATAAAATCTTTACACACTCTCTCTGTGGGATTAACCTAGATCCCTGTTGGGCCCCGAACCTTTTATGAAAGCTAGAACTGTTAAGAGGGAACTTATTGACAATTATTCATGTGTAAAGAAAGGAGAAT
>JANZXV010000211.1:22334879-22349570 GCA_027576455.1 Erythroxylum roigii | reverse complement strand
AATATATCGGGATTTTCGGATTAAATCCAACGCGGATTCGGATTCCAGTTGGATTTTCTGTATGAGTAATTGGATTTAGTTTTTCGTAAGAGGTTGGACATCCGGAATGGGTTCCAACATAGATATTATCCTAGGTATGGACTGACTCATTGCACACACGGTTGTGATGAACTGCTACACTAAGGAGGTGATTATTGAATCTCCTACCCAACCGAGAGTAATATTTAGGGGTGTTAGTCAAGTAGTGCCAGCCAAATTAATTTCCTCGATAAGTGCCTTTAGGCTAATTCGGAGTGGATGTGAAGCTTACCTAGCCTATGTAACTGATACCCGGACTGAGCAGATAGTTCAGGATATTTCTGTTGTTAAGGATTTTTCAGACAGTTTCCCAGTGAATTATCAGGATTATCCCCAGATAGGGAGAGAGAGTTCACCATTGACCTTATCCCTGGTATCGCTCCTATATCTATTCCTTTGTATAGGATGGCACTTGTACAACTTAAGGAACATAAGACCTAGTTGCAGGAATTGTTGGATAAGGGCTTCATCAGACCCAATGTATCACGTTAGGGAGCTCCAGTCTTATTTGTGAAGAAGAAAAATGGAACCTTGAGGTTGTGTAATGATTATAGGCAGTTGAATCGAGTGATAATGAAAAATAAGTATCCTTTACCAAGAACTGATGATCTACTTGATCAACTACAAGGAGCACAGGTATTTACTAAATTGGATTTGAGATTAGGATACTATCAATTAAAGATAGCATAAGCTGACATACCGAAGACTACATTCAGGACCTAATATGGGCATTTTGAGTTTTTGGTAATGCCTTTCGGATTGATGAATGCTCCGACAGCTTTTATGACACTAATGAATAAGGTATTTCAACCTTACCTAGATCACTTTGTGATTATATTTATTGATGAAATTTTGGTGTATTCGAAGAGTAAAGAGGAACATTCTGAGCATCTAAGGCTAGTTCTACATATTAAGAGGGAGAAATAGTTGTATGTCAAGTTCAGTAAGTGTAAATTTTGGCATGATCAGGTGGTATTTTTGGGTCACATAGTATCCGGATAGGGTATTCAAGTGGACCCAAAGAAAGTTGAAGCAATGATAAACTGGGAAGCCCTAAGAAATGTATCCGAGATTCGGAGTTTTCTTAGATTAATGAGATATTATAGGAGGTTTGTCGAAGGGTTTTCATTGATCTTAGCCCCTTTAACAAGGCTTCTAAAGAAGAATGTACCCTTCAGATGGACTGATGAGTTGTGTTGTTCCCTTTTACTTTTAATTTGTCTTTATTTTACTTATCTTTTAAAATTCAATTGAAATGATTTCTGAAACAAAGAACAGTCTGAATTAAGTGGTGCCTAAGCGCAATCCTCATGAGATCGATATCTGCTTTCAACTACAAGTACAACTCGTATACTTGCAGTTTTGAGCGTAAGACTAGGAGTGTATTTTGCATTCAACATAAATTGCCAACTCTTATTATACAACCTAACACTAATTACTTTGACTCACTCTCTCAATTTATTGTTAAGTTTATATATGATAATTATCACGAACATTCAAATATGTATTGAAATTAACAGTAATTAATGTTCACATAATAATTCCAGAATAATTAGTAATCTAGATTTAGAAATTCATGGACATGTTAAACATTAAAGAAATCCAATTACGCATAAAGGATAATGAAGAAAGTAAAAGGAAAAGAATAAAACTGTTTGACTCCTTGATCTGAAATGCTAGAATTTCCTGAAGCTTTTTTCTGATCTCTCCACTTTTAGCTCACTTTGATGAATGGCTACTGCTCTTTCTTGTACTTTTCAAGTCCTTATATAGTGTATTAACATTCTGGGGTTGTGTCTAGGGTTTCCTCATTTTGTTTGGTTCCAAAAATAGCCTTGAACCCTAAAAACATGAAATAATTCACGCTTAGAAAAATCGTTGTCATGATCGTGACCTTGGAGTCATGATTGTGCTCCCTTAATTCAGCCTCTCTATCACAATCGTGCTTCCTTGTCATAACCATGACAGAGAACCATATAGCTCCATGCACACGCACGATCGTGCTTTCCTTCAAGCTTCCTCCGTCATCTATATTCTTTAATTTCCTTTTTCTAACACTCACAAGCACATCAAACATCTCTTGAAAAATAAAAGTAAGATTGAACTCACGCTTTAAACTACACAAACACTTAGAACATAATTAAACACTAACAATAACATAATTATAAGCCTATACATATGACAATCATCAAAGAAACACTTGAAAACACATTAAAACTCCTAGAAAAACAAATAACAAATTAACAAACAATTGAAGAGAGATCTTAATTGTGAGATAATTATCTTTAGGATTGCTTTAAATCCAATTGATTAGTTAGGAGTAATTTTGTGAATCAAGAGGTTACAATTCAACTATTATCTATTTCAATTAGGGTTACTTGATTAGATCTCAAGAGGGGATAATCAAAACCTTAGGATATCTAAAATCAAACATAATTGAATTATCAAGATAAAAGGAAAACAAAACAAGGATAGAATAACCCCTAAGTTTCGTTCTTATTGCCATCTTTACTGGTTCAGTTGTTTAGTTTTATTAGTTTAATATAATTTTTTAGTTAATTTATTTTACTTTCAATTAATTTCATCTTTTAATACCTAAGACAAAGTGCATTCAAATTGTTAGGTGGCTAATCTAATTCTCATGGGAATGATATCTTTACTACTATAAGTTACAACCTACATACTTGCAGTATGAAAGTTTTTTTATATAAAACTACAAACAGTATAGTGGTTTTTAATTCAACTAAAATAAGGAAAATGGCTGATTCTTTGGTGATTAATCCTCTTGCATCTAAAAAATTAAATGTTAATACTTCATATTTTGGTAAGAATAAACTTGTGCCCCATAACTTCTCATCTAAACCTACCTTAACTGCTTCTCTAATCCTTTTAGGAAAAATGAAGCCCCTAAAGAGATATAACCAATTAGAAAGGAAGACAAGGGTCATAAAAAGTACTAATGATCAAATAAATGAAATGACTTCTGATGTAGCAAGCTAAGAAAATGTTTTTGTATAAACAATAAGGAAAAGAAATGGAAGAGAACCCAAATCTATGGATTTACCACTCAAAAATTCTTTATGATCTTATCATAGACTGTTAGGGACTTGAACTGATATAAAAAAAATAGCAAACTATTTTTTGCCTACTTTCTTACTAAAAAGCCAACTCTAGTTAGACTTTAGAGACTAAAATAAAGACTATAATCTTAAGCAAGTGTTTATGATTTTTTTTAAAAGAAAATTTACGTAACAATCTTAAATCATCTAACTCATTACAATGGGAGAATTATGGTAACTTATAACCCTAATACAATTAAGGTAATTCACTCTCACTTATCCTATTACTTTATTAGGACCAGGTTTCAAGTAATTGAGTCCTCCTTATACCAATAGGTGATCTGAGGGAGATATTCCACTAATAAGTTGAACCCTTTAAAGTTGTCTATCTATAGTTATTGGTTCATCAGTGAGGATGCTTTGATGTTGAGCGGAAGTTAGTTTGTAAGGTAAGATAATTCACTCATTTGGATAAGAGGATTATACTTAGTTCAGTTATCAAACCACACCCAAATATCCTCTCTATTTTCTAGCTCATGCTTGATCCAAGGGTACACAACATTTTTTAATTTCAACATTTGCAAGAAGAATCAAAAGTACTCTTGGAGGCATAATATTAGCTACATATACATACTAATTGGTGGATTGATCAAATTAAACTTGTACTAAATCCACATTCTAGGAAAAATTTTGGCGAACAAATACTTGTCTAAATTTTTTTTTAATAAAACCTATTGAAGATTAAAGCATTGAATGTACTAAATGTTTGCTATGTAGACAGGTTGTCGAATTGGGCTTATAGTCGAAGCCGAAATTGAACTAGAATAATAAAATTAAGACTCCATGAAATTATCCGAAGTTATAAAACCCTTAAATTCAGTATTTGAAGGCAATTAGAGTCCGGGTTTAAGTAAGCTATTGTCATATCTACTTCATAGCGAGCAGTTTTGTAGGTTGGCATTGTAGCATTTATAAACTTTCGCGGTATGCTTTAAATCAACATCTGGTGCTTGGGCGGTTCGTGCCTTAAAGTGATGCACACAAATCAGCCAGTTAACAATTGTTGTCTATAAAAGACGACCAGACCACAAAATAAGAGGAGCTTTACTGACAGCACACGTAAAGTCCTCTCAGGTGCGCAATTGACATTGTTCACGTAGGTAGAACAAAATACGTACACATAAGTAGTGGAGAATCAAAACTGAAGAAGAAAGTTGCAAGAGATATAAAGAGGATACAAATAAATCAGTACTTTGGTG
Organism: Erythroxylum roigii; assembly: GCA_027576455.1. NCBI lineage: Eukaryota > Viridiplantae > Streptophyta > Magnoliopsida > Malpighiales > Erythroxylaceae > Erythroxylum > Erythroxylum roigii. The sequence continues at coordinate 22,345,174 of JANZXV010000211.1, read as the reverse complement.
CAAAAATACATGAAGATAAATCAAATAGCAAGGATGAAACCAAATGAAAATCCAATTGATGAACTCAGATGATGTATCATCCGAACTGTCCAACCTCTCTATAATTCACCGCATTGGCAAGGACTGAAATGGTTATATCTCATCTTTAATCTAGAGTTTCAGAGCACTTCTTGCCATGGCCAAAGCACCTTCAAAACTTTGATTCCCTCCAATGAATCCACTCATGTGAACAAAAACACCACCAGGGATTCCCGACTCCTTTACAAGATCATCATCTCTTAGACCTCGCCACTGAGCTGGAAGAGGCTTTCGGCTCTCAAATCTGTCAGGAGATACTCCAACTGCCTGCACTCGCCAGTGTTTGCTCCTGTCATCCTGCACAAATCATGTGGCACTTAACAATTCAAAAGAATTTTCTCGATGATTGCATATATTGATACAGCAACAGTAGAATATTTATGGAAACAATATGCTATTCACATGAAGAGAATCAAATGGAGCTGAAGATCACAAGAAAGGTCCTGCATCTTTGCAGCTTTGAGCAATATGTCTATTTTATTAAATGCAGAATTTGTTTCACAGATTGATATGCCAGAAAGAATTATTCATTTTTAGAAACTGAAGATAGAAAACCTAATATATGAACAACCAAGTTATAACCAAAGCCAGCCACACCTGATAAAGTACATATTTAATTGAAGGTTCAATCTTCATTTCCTCCTCTAGCTCAAATATGTGAAGTTTCCACTGCAAGATAACAGAAATTAATGAGAGCTTTCGATAGATTATAATATATAATGATTGAATGCTCTTGATGAATCATTTCTCATAGATAATAGATGACTCTATAGTAAAAACAACTACTACATCCCAATAGAAATCCTGCTAAGATGTGCGGTCTGGAGAAGCTCAGAAGCATGCCGCTTTACTCGTAACTATTGAAGAGACTGTTTCTAATAGACAGTAATAGATGACCCTAACATGACCAAATATGCTACCAAAGATGATATGCTAGTACAAGCAGCCACATTTTTCTCTCAAGTACAAACACTAGTTTCACTCAAAGAACTTTCATATATACACAAGTAATTGTTTCCATGAGCTCCTTCTGGAGATACTAATTGAGTAAAAGACAACAAATAAAAAAAGAAATGAATACAAAATGATGCATTTATACTCGCAATTGTTTGCATAGCAACTAAATGCATCTATATCAAACTGCTACCATATCTAAGTAAATGCAGAGAAGTAATACAGAAATTAACACAATGGAGTGTATATCTGTGAGTGTGTGTGTGTGTGTGTGTACATGTATAGTGTGTGTGTTTACATGTATAGATATACACAAGGAACAATGATGTTATTAGAAAGGAATGTACGTATTTAAAAATGGGTATATGCAATTGTAATACTTACAGGGCAAAAACTATTCAACACCACGATTTCACCACTAGGATCAACATCAAATCTAGATTCAACACATTTCATCACTATAGACCGTGCTGGTAACCAAGACTTTGCATGATAATGAACATTCTGAACATAAAAGTTGGTCAGAAAAGCCTTTCTTGCAATAAGAAGAGATGGGTAAGCTCTAAGAATAAAAGTACAAAAGGCATCTCTCTATCAAGGAATATGTTGAAAAATCCAAATTTCCAATCAAGAAGAAACTTACTTGTAAGAACTCACCACCAGCTAAAGCCATTGCATGTTTGAAAGCTTCATTCTCCTTCTCTGCTGACTGATCAGGCTCAATCCAATCCAAATTTAATCTTCCAACTCTGGAAGATAGATGTGTATTGTTCACATATCTTGCAGGCTGGTCTGTATCATATTGATTGATTCCGTTGTCAACGGCATCAATTGCCTGACAAAGTAAAGAAAAGTGTTCTCAAATCTAACAGAAAAATAGCAATAAACACACCAATCATTTTCAATTTAAAATTAACTTTGTCAAGAATAAAAACGGTGAGCTTATGAATGTTTCCCAAATCGAAATGATTTGAAAAAGAGTCACTTCAAAGAAGTTAACATGGCAAAGCATAGCATCATATAAAATCTTAGGGAATTAATACACAAGAATATTAAAAACCATTTCAAGCAATGACTTGCATCTAGATATCAAATAAGTATGCAGAGTTAGCACCTCCATAAAGCTTTTGTAAACAGCAAGGTACAGCCGATTTACATCTGGATGCTCTTGATCAACTTGAAGCTCCTTAGCCAAAATTTCTTTGCCAAAATGCTACAGAATTATCAATCAATAAAATTATATTTATTCGATAATATAAAACCTATTACATGTGAAATTAACAATTCGCATAATAGAATTGGTTAATATCTAATAGCCACCATATATATTTGGATGCATGTATGTGTGTGTATATGTACTTAATTAAGCATTCTTAATTTTATCAAGGAGTACCTTGTATACAAGACCAGCGCTGCTGAGCTTGGTAGAGAAGCCGTGACCAAATACCTCCTCAAATCCCTTCTGGTGATGATCATATCTATCGCGAATTGGATCATAAACGCCCCCCACATCAAGCACAGCATCAAGACCCTCCAACACCTAAAATCCACATCAATCCACGCATTCCAACCCGCATCATGAGTTGGTAAACAAAGCTTTAGTACATGTTTGCTCACCATAAACCACCAAGAAAGGCAAATGAGAGATTAAACACGATAAACCCACTTATCTAAAGTCTTTATTATACTCCAAAATTAGACTCTATCCGGTACCATAAAATTTATTAACAGTAAACCAACCACTTAAAACCAGCTTCTTCTCAATCTCAAAACTAAACAATAAAATAAAAAAGAATGACTTCTTTGACGAGAAGCAGCAACAAGGGACGAGACAAAATGGAATAATTGGAACCTTGGGATCACGGGTGCGGACAATCTCGGCGTTGGAGAACCTGTCAGTGAGGCGAATCATGAAACAGCCAAGAGCTTCGTCGCAATGGAAACTACCGTTGTGAGTGCCAACACGCTTTGTAGTGGGATGGGCAGGAGAGGCTGTAGAGTAGGGAGGAGAATAGACTTCAGGAGAAGAAATAGTAGCGGCCATAGAAGCGAGGCGTAGACGAGAGGTGAGCGTTAGGTTTCTGGGGGCGTTGAAAGGGGAGAAGATGTCGTGCTTAAACCCTCTGACCGCTCTCAACATTAGCCTTTGGTTGAATTGTTTTGTTTTGAGAGTGCAAAAAGTAGTTGATCCTCTTGGTTTGGCAAGTGACTAGGGTTTTAAAATAAATATAAACAAATATTAGGGAATTAAAAAAGATTAGGAAATAAATTTTGTCTTTCCATTCTAAGTTCTAAATAGTAGTTATCAAAAAAATTATAAGGGGTTTAGTTAAACATGGGAGATCTTCTGTTTCACTCCTCGTGTACCAATTCTCTTTAACACGATTTCATCCTAAATAAAACATGATTAACGCAGAAAGAGTGTCTGTTTCCTTAATTAAATGACCTGTGGCTTGTTTTCTAGCCAGTTATAATTCTTTATGGTTTGCCACTGTACACCCGTTTCTTCCTCAATTGCTATTGTGCACGCACTCCCTAGTGCTCACCCTGGTCAAGTCTTTAAACCTATTCTTCGAATAATTTGAAGTTTTTAAAAATGTAATCTAATTTAGACACCTCTACTAAACCTCATTTTATGAATCTATCAATTTTACTTAAATAAAGTTTATAGGATGTCGAACGGCGTCAGGGGCAAGAATTAACCTTTAAGAGTTGCCTTCAGAGATGAGCTAGTCGAAACAATAATTAGACTCGATAGAAGATAAAATTGACCACATTAAGTTTAATCTAGAAATTGACGACGATACCCTAAAAGCGTACTACGATGATTCTTCATATGAGTATTTTGAAGTTGTCGAGTAGCCAAAAATCAAGCTAACAAAAGAAATGAAAGCACAACTCATAGTGAATGTGAACAAGCTAGTAACCGCTTCCAGAGAGAAGTAAAGAATGTATTTTCTATATTAAACCTCAAACCCAATATTTGGTATATACATTAACAGATACTTAACGAAGCTACACTATTAACTCTACACTATTAACTGTCAACTAACTAACTATACAACTACTTTACTTCTACACTCCCCCCTCAAGTTGGAGATGGGAAAGAAACTAATCCTAACTTAACACCAATACTGTTAAACTGAGGAGCCACTAATGACTTGGTAAAAACATCAGCAAGCTGCTCATGTGTGGAGACATAACGTGGATGAACAAACCCTCCTCAAACTTATTCCTCACGATATGGCAATCAATCTCTTGGTGTTTAGTGCACTCATGAAATACGGGATTAGCGGTGATGTGGAGAGTTAATTGATTATCACACCAGAGATCAATTGGAAGTGGAATCGTCATCCTGAAATCTTGGAGCAAATACACAAGCCATTGAAGCTCACACACTGCAGATCCCATACTCCTATACTCAACTTCACAACTAGCTCTAGAAACAGTAGTCTATTTTTTACTCTTCTAGCTGATCAAGGAACTTCCTAAGAAAACGCAATACCTACTCACAGACTTCCGAGAAATGGGACAAGATGCCCAATCACTGTCACAATAACATGACAACTACAAACTACCCGTACTGCTATAAAACAAGCTCTTCTCTTTAGTACCAGCAAGGAAATGCAATACATGCATAACCCCATCCCAGTGAGCTTTCGTAGGAGAAGCCACGAACTGGCTAAGTTGCTGAACACTAAAAGTGATGTCAGGGCGAGTCATATTAAGATAAAGCAGCCTTCCAACCACCCTCCTGTACCTGTCAGCATCTTGAAGTACCTCACTGTGCTCATCAAACTTATGATTTCTAGGCAAAGGAGTGATAGTAGTATGACAATCAACAAGACCACAATCAACAAGGATATCCTGGAGATATTTCTTCTGAGAATGGAAAATACCTGCAGGAGTTCAAATGACCTCAACACCAAGGAAATACTTAACATTTCCCAGATCCTTGATGGTGAAAATAGAATGAAGAAACTTCTTCACATCAACAATATCTGCTTCACAAGTCCCCCCAATTAAAACATCATCAACAAATACCAAGAGAGCAATAAAGCCATGTTTGTTTGTCATAGTAAACAAACAAGGATCATGGACCGACTGAGAAAAACCATAATCCATAATTTAAGTAGTAAATTCAGAATTCCGTCCCCTAGAAGCTTGTTCCAACCCATACAAGGATCTTTTTAATCTACATACATCACCTGGTCTAGCTTTGTTGTAACCTTCTGGTGGAAGCAAGTAAACTTCCTCCTTTAAATACCCATGCAAGAATGCATTATTGATGTCCAGTTGATGAACAAACCAGTGTTGCAAAGTAGCCAGGGCAAGAAAAGTCCTTACGGTAACCAATTTAGCAACAGGTGAAAAACTATCAAAGAAATCAATACCTGCTATTTGATTATACCCTTTTGCCACCAATCGAGCTTTATATCTCTCCACATCTCCATTAGAATCAAACTTTACCTTGAAATACTGCAAGTCACATAATCCTACATCCACACTAGTGATCAACGTTGTCTTAAACTCTGTCTGAGTTGTGTTGCAAGAACAATATTGTTATGCACATGCTTAACCATCTCCTCTTATTCATGTGGGCCATGATCGTGATCGACATCCTCAGCCAAATCCTCAACATCTTCAACAACATGTCATCCCTCAGCCTCCTCTACACCAGAAACACCTTCAGCAGACGTACCCATCTCTAAATCATTAACAACCACATCATTCAAATTCCAAGCCGGATTGGAAATGTCAACAGTGTCATGAGATCGATCCTGATCTACCTCAGCAAAAGGAAAAACAAGCTTATAAAATATCACATCCCTTGAACTGAACACCTTATCAGTTTCTAAGTCATATACTTTGTATGCCTTTTGTCTTATTGCATACCCCACCATCACACACTTAGTGGCCCTTGCATCTAGCTTTTCCTTCTTTGGAGTCGTGTTGGTAGCATAACATAAACAACCAAAAATCTTTAACCTATCATAATTTGGGATCGTGTGATACAACAATTCAAAAGGAGATTTCCAATCAAGAACTACAGTTGGTAATCGGTTGATAATATATGTTGTAGCTAAAATTGCCTCTCCCCAAAATCTGTTAGGCATCTTCGCTTGAAACAACAATGCTCTAGCAACCTGCAACAAATGCTTATGCTTCCTCTCCCCATTCTGCTATGGAGTATAAGGACATGTACGTTAATGCATGATACCCTTTGCAGTAAAAAAACTACTACAAGTGTGATTAACAAATTCTGTCCCATTATTCAATCTCATTTTCTTGACTTTAACATCAAACTGGTTTTCTACCATAATGACAAAACCTTGCAAGGCCTCAGGTACTTGAGACTTATACTTTAGCAAAGCAGTCCAAGTTGCCCTGCTAAAGTCATCAACAATAATTAAAATGTAATGACAAGAATCAAGACTTGCCTGTTTATACGGACCCCAAACATCAACATGTAAAAGCTCCATCACTTGTGTAGCATTAACAGAAGCACCAACTGGAAAAGGAAGCCTCTATTGCTTCGATAAATGGCATATGTCACATGGAGCAATCAACTCTTTTGTACCAATACACGTAATATGTTTCAATACTGTGAATGAAGTATGGCCAAGTCTCGAATGCTAAAGTGCAACATCTTTATTCATTAAGGAGTGGGAAATATAAGAATTGGAAAGTATATTTTTGGAGTAAAAAGTATTATCAATCCTATTTACTAGTATGGTGTCTATACAGGCTTTCACATAGCCATTTATTACAGAGGAATCAAAAGACTTTAGGGTAAGTATGTACAAGGTTCCTACCACTTCTCCCACAGCAATGATGTTGCTACTCTTCAGGTCCTGTATTAGACAGTGTGAAGGAAAGAAAATTTGGAAAGTGGCAGCATTTTTGGCTAGTTTATTCATAGATAAAAGGTTGAACTTGAATGAGGGTAGATATAGAACATTTTCAAGAGTGAGTCTCGGGTGTAATATCACATGGCTGACATGACTAACCATGGTGGTACGAAAATCAGGTAATTGAACAGGCACATGATTCTCAAGTTTTCTTTTATGTTTCATAAGATCAGTATCCTAACACATGTGATTCGACGCCCTTGTGTCTATCATCCAAACATTTCTACCAGATAAAGGCAATTCATGTAATGATGTGCATTTAGAAACAACATTACCTGCAAAGGCAAAGTTTACAAATTCTCCTCCTATTCCCTTAGAAGTTGACATCTTTCCTTGCACAAGCTTAGCCAGATCTTGATGCAAGATTTGCATCTACATCACCAAGCTTCCAAGATCTTTGCTTTCGGAATAAGTTGGAGCATCAAATGGTGTATCTACAATTTCAGCAACTAAGTTAGCACTAGCCTTCTTTAAACCAGTGCCTTTCTTCTTCCGTAGCTCTTCATACCATTCTGGATACCCATAAAGCTTAAAACATGTATCCTTCATATGCCCCATATTATGACAATGCTCACACTGTCTATTGGATTTTTTTCCAGATTCCTTCTTTTTATTTCCAGATCTATCGTCTCCTCCCTTAGAGTTATAAGCCTTAGCAAGCAAGGCTATATCTGTACTGTCAGTAGAAAACGTCAAATGCACGTCTCTCTGACTCTCCACTCTTAACACCATGCTATAGGCTTTGTCAATGTTAGGTGCAGGATCTAAGTTTAAGATCTGACTCTTAACGTTATCAAATATGTTGTTCAAGCCCATGAGAAATTGGAGTAATTTAGAAGCACTTGCTCATTCCTTGAGTTTGGCGATCATTATCTAACAATAAGTACAACCGGTACACTCGCAGGTAGACAAAGGCATGAGCCTTTCGAATTCATCCCAACATTGACTATGCTTGTTAAAATATTGTGTAACCGAACTATTTCCTTATGCAGTAGTACTCATTTCTCTCTACACTTGATACATCTGTGGTGTGTTGCATACATCAAACCGTTTCTCCAACACCTCCCATAGATGCTTGGCACTGGGAGAATATACAAAACTATCACTAAGATCCTTAGAGATGGAATTTCGAAGCCATGATTTTATCATCGAATCCACTCTCTTCCACTTCCGGTGCTGAACAGAATCTACAGGTGGCTTTAACGTTTCGTCTATAAAACACAGCTTATCTTTTGCCTCAAGAGAAGTTCGAATAGCTGTACTCCAACTAAAATAGTTAAAACCAGTCAATGGCGTCGTCACAGGCGCCATACCTGGGTGATCGGAAGCATGCAAGAAATACGGATCATCCTCAATACTTACTGCAGGTCGAATACAAATCTCCTCTCTATCTGCCATTATCGAGCTAGTTACCAATACTCAAGATCTTTACCCTTTGAAAACCATCTGGCTATGATATCATGAACAAGCTAGTAACCGTTTTTAGAGATAAGCAAAAAATGTATTTTCTATATTAAACCTCAAACCCAATATCTGGTATATATACATTAGCAGAGCTACAATGTTAACTCTACACTATTGACTGTCAACTAACTAACTATACAACTACTTTACTTCTATAGAATGTTTTGGGATGTAGTGTTGGATGCACAACTCTCTTCAGATCTATGTAGCATGGACACGGCAAAAAGGAGCCGTGTCCGCGTGTCGGACACCCACTGACACATGGTGGACACAGCTCGGACATGTCTGGAGGCCGCTTGGACATTGCTTAATAGAATATATGCTCCATGTTTTTTAAGAGGGGCTTATAAAGTATCAAATATGTATGAACTATCAAGATGTTGGAAGCCTTGAAATACATCAATCAATATATATCATATTATGAATTCTGAATTGTTTTTCTTAATTTTAAATTTTATAATGTATATATATACCGTGTTCGTTTCCACCAAATTTTAGAAGTTGGTGTGTCCCCGTGTCCGTGTCCGTGTCCGTGTCGTGTTCCGTGTCCGTGTCCTTGTCTGTGCTTCTTAGCTTCAGATAACTATTTTTTATAAATTTTGGAGGAGTAGATAGGCATCATGGACATGAATGAGAGATTTTATCTCGTGAGATTCACTAATACTGATAATTATTGACAAGCGTTATCGGATAGTTTATGAACTTATGGAAAAGGTTACATCCTGGTAAGACGCTTGATATCCTAGTTCATACGCGAATTTACTTTACTGAAATCTCGTCAAGTTTGGGTTCACTTGCCAGTCCTCCACCAGCAAGGGCGAATCTACAATGGGGGCACTTGCCCCCACTGCCTCGAGCAGATTTTCTAAAAAAATTTATTATGTTAAGTTTTGCCCCCATAATTTTTTTTTACTTCCATTAAAATTTTATCTCCATTAAAAATAAAATTTTATCCCAATTAAAATTTTGCTCCCACTTTAAAAAATTTCTAGATCCGCCCCTGTTCATCGGACTCTTATAGATTCTGATAGCGGTAGGGAAATTTTCTGGTCGTATGATTCGTGTAAATATGGCCACCACCAAAACTTCTAGACAAAAATTTGCGAGATTATGCAAAGATTTGGAAGTTTCAAGACCGAAAGTTTTTGTTGGCAACTTGTGTCGGTGTGCTAAGGGACATCTTGTTTACTTTGTGGAATAGTAGACCACGTTGAATTCTCTTGCGCAAGAAAGATACATTTTTAAGAAACACCAACGGGGGATGTAATGCAACGTACCATAGGGACACCGATGCAACCAGCAGGTGGAAAAAATGATAAGGATTATGGATAATGGATGTTAGTTGAACTTATAATTGGGTTAAGTAATTCCTCAATTATTCTTACAGGAAGCGTTGGAAACCAATGAAAGCCCAGCGTTGCTTCCACAATTTCCAAATGTAGCTACGAACGACATGAACTTGCAATGGTGAATGACATGTAGAAACATACGTAACTTCATGAACAGACCAAGAAGCAAAAGAAGGGGAATCCTAGTGTACACTTTTCTACATTAAATAATGTTCCTGTGATATTGAAGACAAAATTAAAGGTTCTGGTGAAGGAAAATTCCTAGCTGGGCCTAATCAAATCACAGTTAAAAGTGTCTAATACAGATTCAATATAATCTCAGCGTTGTATTCATAACTATCTTACCTCAAAAAAGGGTTCACCTATTCTTACCTTATTTTATAAGTATTTATCTATTTATTTTTTATGGTCCCATTTATTAAATAAATGGATGCTTATAGAATATAATATGGTTCTACCTGAATCTGCTGGGGCTGGATGTTGCTCTTCGGATCCATGATTCTGTGTGACTTTGGCTGCTGAATATCTGCAAAACAAA
>JANZXV010000211.1:22298023-22308552 GCA_027576455.1 Erythroxylum roigii | reverse complement strand
GGCATTTTTCATGTTGTACATGTTTAGATATATATGATAAAGTCCATGGGATAATTGTACATTGCAAATGAAATTATAATAAGATTATAATTATGAGATTCATATTGCATTTATGTATTATCCCTAAATTATTCCTAGTCACTGTTTTATTAAGAATAGACATTAATAGAACGCAAAAAACTAGCATATATTATGTTTTTCCTTATAAAGGAAATAGTCGATCTTATAGGCTAAACTATAGAAATACTTAAACAAAAGTGTGGGTGCTTGTTAGAGAATAAGTTCACTGAAAAGACCTGATATGAGAAATCCATTTGGAATATTACTTGTATCTCTATGAAATTCTCATTGTGATAATTGTATAACTGATAGGCAGTAACCTCAAACGTTCGGGTTATCTAACCTAAGTTACATTGTTTATAACAATCTAAGTTTGTTAATGGATACTCACGAACATCAAATATAACAATTACGAATTATAGCCAATATTCTTACAATGTGTTCATAATAAAACAATCCAATCAATGCATTAAGATTATCTTTACAAAACTTGATTCAATCAACACAAAACAACGATAACAATCTACAAAGAAAGATTCAACATTAAACAAGATGAGATAAGCTTAATCGTGACTCTGGCTTCGATTTCACCTTCTCTAGGAAGCAACCAGGAAATTTGTCTATCTTGTTGAAGACTGAAGAGAGAAATGAAGAAAAATGCTTATGTCCTCCTTTTGTTCTTTTTCTCCGAAACACAAAATAACAAAGAATAAAATCAAAGATGTCTTTTGACCATCACAAGATGTTCCTTATATAGTATAACATTACGTTTAAATGGACAGGTGGCATAGAAGTCACTGGCGTGACTAGTTTCTCACGGGTGTGAGTGTGTTTCAAAGACATAAAGGGGTGTCTCACAGTGTTGTGTCTAGTTTTTATTGCTTTTAATTGCTTTCATATCTTTTTCTTGGTTACAAATCCTTATTTTTTGATCTAAATCTGAGATAAATTGAGTGAAAATAGTGTGATTATTGCATGAATGTTAATTGGATTATTTTGTAAATTTTATATCAAGGTTGAAGGGAAAGTCATGAAAAGTTTCCATGAAAAGAGAAATTAAAAAAATAAGAAGAAAAGTAGTGACATAACTTGTCACCACCGTGAGTAACACTCTGGTGTTAGTTAAGGTAGTGACTTAACTTATCAACACCGTGACAAGTGCCCTCACGAGGTGACTTAACTTGTCATCCCTGTGACCCATTTGTTTTCTTTAATTCATCAACTTATCACATGTCATGTGTAGGGGTGACGACTTGAAACCCTAAACCTAGAGTCATACTACAAATAGAAAGGGAATAGAGGATGGAGGCTTATCAATCATTCATTTACTCTACAGACACCTTCATTCGGGAAGAGAAGAGATAGAGAAAACAAGGGAAGTCAAGAGGAGAAACAGAGACAGTTGGTGAATAAGAGAGAAACATAGTAGAGAGCTGGAAGTAGAGCAAGCCTTCTACCATCTAGTGAGAACAAGCTGAAGTAGAAAGTGATAGCTAATGCGGGAAGCTTGAGAGGGGCAGGAGACTACCACATCTCACTCACTCGATCCCTGTTTGCTTTCTTTGTTATTCATTTGTTGCATTGTTTCTTCTTGTTTACTAAACTTGTTACTTTTCTAGCTTAACCGACTGTTACTTGTTTTCTTTTCATAGTTCATTTAGTTATTTACTTGGTTTGTTGCTTAAATACTTCACTTATACTAATGAAGGTGGGATTGCAGTATTAATTTGCAGATGATGAATCTTGTGATTTCTATGATGGGTTGATTTCTTTTTCTTGAGAATTAATGTAGCTATTGTAGTCGACTATACATGATTGAGTTATGGTTTTGTTGTCTTATTTATTGCTGTGGTTTCTGAGTTGAATGGATGTAATATGATGACCAAACTTTGCATAATTTTAGTATTAAATGAAGGATCGAGAGAAGAAGTTTAATATGGAACAAGAAACCATAGGTGCTTAGGTTAAGAAGTAGAAATATATTAACTTAAATTGTAATTAGTAGTCAGGTTTCCATAATTAATTCAGAAAATAACTTGTTGAATACGAAAGTTAGATCAGTTCATTATTTGTGTCGATTTAAAATCCAACTGTTAATTTTAGTAAGACAACTATCCAATCATTTTCCTTAATCATGCACAGGAGATTAAATTAGCGGAATTAATTCTCAAGAGTATTCTATTTCGATTAATCTATTCATCTTTGCTTCAAGTTGATTTTGTTTACTTTTCAATCTATTTTGTGATTTTCTTTAAAGTCTTCACTCAAAAAATCGGGATAGAATGTTTAGGACTACATTTGTTATTATTTTTGCTTTCGTTCAAAGTTAATTTTAGTGGACCAATTTCACCTATGAGGGAGATGACCCTGGGTAATCACTACAACTACCTCGTATGCTTACGAGTAAGATAACCTAGGTATTTTAAAAACTTATTTGGGCATAACACACAGTCATGAGTTAATCCTCACGGCTGTGACAGTTTGACATAGTCGTGAGTTAATGTTTACGGTTATGCCAAATTAATTGTACGACCGTGAGTCTCCAACCATTTTCTTCATTCATTTTTCATTTTTTATTCTTTTATTCTTCTTCATCTTGCTCCATGAAGATAATATAGTATGAATCTCGAGAAGATGACTCAAAGAGAATGCTTTCGGTTTACTTTAGCTATTAGCTTCCAAATTGTAACTAAAATCAAACATGAACTAATGTGAGTATCTTAAGCATTTTGAGGCATTAATCGTTAAGTGTAATGGATTAATTATATCAACAATTAAGCACATATCAATCTCACATATAGAATGGGTTGAAGAGAGCCAAGTTATTTTAATCAAGTTGGACTTGATTGTAAAGTTTGAGAAATTTTATGATTAAATATAAGATATTTAATAAATAAAGATCAATATAAGATATTAGATCTTATTTGAGCATAATTGATATTTAATTAGAATTATTTGTAATTCTAATTAATGTTTAATTAAAATTATAATTTAATTTCAATTAAATTACTAAAATATCCAAAACCTATTATAAATAAGTTTAAGCTCTAATGGAGCTAACAATTCTTGCTTAACCCTTTCTGTAAGAGTTACAGAGTTCTCTCAACCTATTCTGTGAATACCGTTAGAGGTCAGACATTTGTGCAGTTATGGTGATTGAGACGGATCATTTTTGAAAACAATTTAACAAGAAAAGAATCAAGCTTCATAATAAGGTATGAATTAAGATTCCACTTTATTATAATTTGTGTTAATAATTTTATAGAATTAAATTGATCTTAGTTTTCGGGAAACTAAAATACGGAAAAATTTTGTGGCTATTCCGTTGTAGTGGGAATCGGATCCCAACCCAGTTTCCCAACATATTTATGGTGCTAAAGGATCATCAACAACTCGTAGAATTCTTTTTCTAACCCTTTAAAAGTATATAAAAACTAATTGGTTGTATGTTAGATAACAATTTCAGTTAGTGAGGGAAGGTTTCCTCAATAAAATATTAGATTGAAACCTCAAACAAGCAGTAATAAAAGAAGATGAAAACTTTGAGTTTCCTAGATATATTGTTGTTGCTCGGTTCTGCTTTTGTAATCATCATAGTTGTCTTAAGAGGAATTTTGCTTGCTTAACTTATTTTGTTTCCTTATATAAGTGGATGCTAGTCATCTCACCTCTAAATTCCTGTTTATTTCAATTAATTTGTTCAATTTTCATTAAAAAAAAACTATAACAGTAAAAAGACTGTCGAATCTTAAATTTCTTCCCCTCGTTATGTTTAATTTCGAAGAAGGAATTGCGCAACATATTTCACTTTTCATATGAATTATACCACTTAAACTGTACCCTTAACAGAAAATGAGGGTCAGAAATAAATGATTCTATGTAAAATCATTGTTTAATGTGTTTCTAACTGAAGACAGGGCAGCCTTTGACAGAAACTCCTTTGGCTGTCGGGCAAGAAGCCAATGGACACCCATCAAGGTCATTCCCCCACCAGCTAAGACTTATATTTTCTAATCCCAAGCAAAGATAGATTAGCACGCCCATGAAGGCGAGTCCAGCATCTAGTGAGCCAGACAAAACATAATTATATCGTTGCCACAAATCTGGTCTGTACCTATACACAACATAACCTGACAGGAAACCGACGACGATCCAAGTGCTGTAGTTAACTGCAGTAGCTGGTGGCATATTTCCTGTTGCACCTATCAATACAGGCATGTTAATGAGTCTAATCCACTCTTGTTGAGGAAAGGCCTTGGCAGCTAGCCATACGAGGATTGGTGCAATTGCTCCTCCTAGGAAGAACCAATTCACTGCTGCGTAGTAGCCTAGGTCTCCGAAGATTCTTCGTGGTCCAATTAGACCCCAGATAACAGAAGCGTCGTAGAAAACAGTATCAGCTGGACAAGTCCACACACTGTTTGAGGCTGTTGTGTCACAGATATTAGGGATAGTTTCCATCAGCCACCAAGCAGTGATCAAGTAGGTCAAACAGGCTATGACTGTTCCCACAACCTAATTAATTAAGCACAAGTTCAACAACCACTAATGTTGTTATGATCATAAATAAAGAATAGAGAGAAATTACAATCTGGAAGTAAAAGTGTAAAACTGACCTGTGCCATGAACATTGTTCTGGGAGGAATTTTCATATAGTGACCAAGTTTAAAGTCTTGCAAGAAAGTGATCGCCTGTGTCATACTTATGTAACCATACACCTTGAAGCACATGTTTGCTACTGGATAACCTGGGTAGATATACCCAATTATGTACTCTGTGATAATGTTGAGGCCAGGTGTCTGTAAATAGTAAATAACAGAGAGCGAATAAATCAAAGAAACAAATAAATTATTAGTTGCTAGTGTCATTGAACTTGGCAAACCATTGTTTCAAGTAGGAAAGGAATAGCTAGAGGCATATGATTTTATAAGAGCGATAGAGATAACTTACCTGATTCGTGATGGCAGTGATAATGCCGATAGGAAGGGTAAATAGAATGGCAATTCCACAAGCTAATAAGACACCCCACCATGGTAATTGAAGCTGGTCATTGTAGTACTCACAGGCAAAGGTAGTGATCGCAATGTTAGCCAAAAGAATGCACACAAACCACCACTCTGGTACGTGCTTATATTTCCGCATTAGCCTTGTGTGTATATCTACTGTTTTCTCGTGAAAACTAGCTTTCGTTTGATCCCATATCTCCCTGAAAATGAACAAAAACCAAATTACATTGTGTCTCCAAAATCACATGGCCAATTTTAGACATAATTACCTTCCGTGAAACAAAGCAACATGGACTATAGTCGCAGTAAGTGCAGCAAAACCTACACCATAAGTCATCGCAAAGAATGTGCTAAGGTAGAGACGCCCTTGCCGATCATAAGCAGCAATGTCAAGGTGAAAATCAGAATTAATAATGGCCGAAATGTTGTATGTATGACCGGATGAAGTGAAAAGAGAATCAGAGAATATAGGGAATGTTTTGGCCTTGAAGACATCAAGCCAATAGCATAGTGGAGTCAAAATGTACATAACAAAGATGAATCCTGCGGCAACATTAGCTGTGGCAAACCAAGGGCTTGCTAACGGGCTGCCAAGGTAGGAGGATATAGTGGACCAATCAATCCCAAAAGCAGCGATTCCGAGACCATAAAGGCCGGAACCGAGTTGTTGGGCTAGGACAGATTTAGGAAAAATCCAGCATATCCAAGACAGTGAAGTTAGCATTTCGAAAAGGTAGCCTGGGAAGACATAGTAGGCAAAGCTGCATAAAAAAGCGATAATGAAGAATTGGATTCGAGTGACACCACCTCTAGGCCTTTCTTCTTTCTCATGCAAAGCCCTGTCCATCCAAATTAATTGTTTGGTCACGTCTCCAAGAACAATATTTAATTTAACCATGTCTTTTGGTCCCATCATTGCAAGTTCCAAGAAAATAAATGAACAGAACAACCAATGCATGGCAACACGTGTAGCTTAGAGAAAGGTTTCCAATTTAATTCATGATAATCAAAATCAAAATATATACTATCAACAAAACAATCAAGTAAGAGTATATTTGGATGTCGACGGAGAGATGGAAGGGAATGAAATGAAATGGTTCAAATAATTTAAGTTATTGTTTGAGAGTCTATTTTAAAACAGGATAAAATAATAATTGATGGTTTTGGAAGCCATCCTTTGTCATCCAAAATCTAATATTTTGTGACCTCTCAAATTGGAGGGTCAAGGATAGAATGACATGGCCTGCCTTTCAAATCATTTCTTATTTTATTTAAACTTCCAAACAATGGAGTGACCCATTTCATTTTATTCCATTCCACTCTATTACATTCTGTTCCATTAATTATCATTCTGTTCCATTCCATCCTATACTTCCGAACATGCCGTAAAGTAAAACATGGACAGAGATTTTAAAAAAAAAGTGATAAGTAGTAAATAGGAAGAAATTATAAGCCTTACCAAATGGCAATGAGCGTACACAAATTCTCAAATTAAAGAGTAAAATAACACGCAACCCAGTGGGACCGATCAATTTTTTCCTTTAAAAATGCTAAATTACTGCTCTATAAGTGAAAAAGCCAAACTTTTGCCAAGGACCTTACTTAGAAGTTCAAGCAAATTTTGTTTAAATAAAATGTTAAAAAGCAATCAATTAATCTTTATTTAATTTTTTAAAAATAAAACACCAGTTAAATTAAACATGCGAACAATTTTTTGGTTATTAGTTGCTATTATTAATAAAATAAAATTTCTTATTTAATAATAATAATTAAATGATAATTATATAATTGGGTCTATTTTTAATTTGAACAAAGCAAGCGTTGACCAAAAGGATGCATAACTTAACCACGGAAAACTGATATGCAAAGACCAAGACGTACCAACAAGTCAAAGGCTCATCACCAACAAAACATACGGTATTTCAGCAACAAAAAAAAAAAAAAGATTACAAGCAGACTATAAAAGAGCTTAGAAATTTACCACCTTTAGAATTAAAAAAGAAAGAAGAAAAATAATACTTGGAAAAAGAAAACAGAACCTGAACAGCGAAACTTGGACCAGATTTGCTGGCCACCACATAGGCGCTGGCTCCACCAGGTACCTCCGAAATATTCCAGCCCACCCAAAACCCAGCACCTAACATTCAAAACCATCGTTCAGCACGAACTTAGGCATCAGTTCCTCAAAGAAAAGGCAGATAAAAATGAATTGGGAAAGTAAACAACCATCATATTGTAGTCAAGACAAACTAAAGCCAACCTGGGTTGTGAGGACAACAATCAATGAGACAAAGAACGTGATGTGTTTCTTGTAGAACACCTTCACAACAGTCACAACATGAATGGCATAAACGCTGCCAGCTCCAGAGTTGGCAAAGATGGTAATGAGTACATGCTCTTT
This sequence comes from Erythroxylum roigii, assembly GCA_027576455.1. NCBI lineage: Eukaryota > Viridiplantae > Streptophyta > Magnoliopsida > Malpighiales > Erythroxylaceae > Erythroxylum > Erythroxylum roigii. The sequence goes on along the minus strand of JANZXV010000211.1, from coordinate 22,301,085 downwards.
CACGTTGAAAGGTCCAGGATTCAAAGTGAACTCGTAACGTGTGCCTTTGAAGAACACGCGGTCTGTGATTTTGGAAGCCATGAGTTGGCCCAGAGGCACCACAGCTATCTGTGCAGAGATGGCCGTAATTGAGAGAGGTTCTGTGCGGTACCAAAAGAACTGGTTGAGAAACGACAGTAAAATACACGAGACCGTTCCCAACACCCACATTCTAAAAGTGAGGACGGGCAGAGAAGTATCATCGGATGTGGGTACTGTAAGTGCAACCTGTCTAACTGGTGAATTCTCTTCATCTTCATGAATAATTCCAGCATCTGGTGTTGTTGATGATGATGGAAGCTTATAGTCATCTTTGTGTTTCTCACCCTTCGACACTGCGCAAAATTACAAGGAAATGACGTGAAAGATATTAACTTTTTAATGTTGATGCATATGAGTTCCAGATTGAGAATGATTGATAGACTTACAGAGAGGCTCTCTAATCTCCTGCATAGGCTCCTCCATATGATTTTGCTTAAGGTGTTGAATGGTTTCAATTATTTTAGTATCTACACAACTTGTAAACAGAAATATTTATTTACATAAGACGTGAGGAAATAACACTCTGGACCTGAACGCCTTGGATTGACAGTTTGCTATAATTGCAAACTTCTTCTAAGTTGGTGCCTCTACCGCGTCTCTCTTAACAGGAAAAACAATTCTTGAAGAGAAGGTGAGTTTTTTAGCCCAAAGAAGGTTAGGTGACTTGTTGGTTGTAACCGTTACCTGTTTAAAGTACTTCGTTCTAGAATAGTACTATGTACATGCAACCACGTGATAAATTAAAACACAAATATATGAAATAAAATGTTAACATTTACTTCTAACCTGATTTTTAAAATTGAAAGTGTTCAATTAAACTCTATTAAAATAAATAATTTTAACTTTAATTGGGACTTAGCACTAATGAAAACATTAAATTTCCATTGTCTTATAGTGTAAAATGAAAATTTTAGTCCTTCTAATTAATATATTAATGAAATTATTAAATAAATACCGAAAGAATATATTAATAGAAACTTCCATTATAAGAACAAACACTACAAAAAAAAACAGGAATTTTGCTATGATTTGAAACTCATAGCAAAAAGTTACTAATTTAGCTACAGAATTTCAAAATCATAACTTATTGAAATAGTAACTCCAACTTAAAATGTTTTGCGGGTTTTCTAAAACTATTAGCTATGATTAGAATAGGCTATGTTTTATCACTACAAGAAAATTGTGTAATAGCAACGAAAAAATACCGACGGAAATGTTTTCGTATGTAAATAGTGACGGAAATGTTGATACCGTCGGTATGTTACACGAAAATTGCAACGGAAAAGATTTCTGTTGCCATATTTGGAGGAAAATATTCGCGAAAAATAGTAGCGACGGAAATATACCGATAGATGAAATTTCGTCTGTAAATTGGGACAAAATTTATTTTCGGTTGGTAAAGTTGTCGGGAGAAGTTGTTTGGCAACGGAAAAATTCCGTCGATAGTGTTTAAAAAGTCGAAGGAATGCTTAACATGTTTAACATTCTCTAATGGGTTCATGTATATTTTTCTCTTGTGAATGACTAACTTCTGAATATCATATAGTTTTGAAATCTTGAATATTTTGTGTATGTAGATTTAGGGTTTGATTTACATTGGTAAGAATATCCTAATTCATTTAGCATATCAAATTAATCATTCTTAAATCAAATCATTCACATTTCTTCTAAAATGTTAGAGATATATTCCCTCTTTTACTTTGAACGAAAAAATAAAAAATGATAAGAAAATAACTAAACAATAAAAGGAAAAGTAGCATTTGATTTCAAGAGGCAAAGCTATGACCAAATAATGTGAACTTTAGTATGAAATTAACCTAAAACTTGGATAATAAGAAATTTAAAAACCCTAAGTTCGTCTTCAAATCTAGTATGGAAAGTAGATTTTAACCACACCTATTGATTAGAACCAAAGATAAAAGAATTTTAATCACAAAAAGTTACATTGATAAGATCATATTAACTTATTGTCAAAGAACTAGGAGGAAATTCTCACAAAAAGTGAAGAAAACTCTTAATTTAATTTCTATATTGATGATTTAGGAATTACTTCAATAAGAAAACTTTTTATAAGCATTAAATACTTAATGACTAGAATCTTAAAAATAATAGAAAAATAGAGTCCTAAAGGAACATTCCTTAGCAAGTGTGACAAGGATTCAAAACATTAACTACTAATACTACTTTAACTAGGAGTAAAAGAATCCTAATTTAGTTCATATCCTTAATGTCATAAGGAATCCTAATCAAATTACAATTTAAGTAATCCTAATTATATTAGAGTTAACCCCACAACAAGGCTTGACCCAAATAGGAACTAGAAAACAAACATAAAACAATATTAACATGGTTTGGGCTTATACCCAATAACACTAAATGAACTAAAGCCCTTAAATACACTTTAATAATGTGAATTAGGGTCTATTTAAGTCCAAACAAGTAGAACAATTTGTTAGACATTCTCTAAGCCTTGCTCTTCTTATATTAAGCCCATACCATTTTCTATAACATGTAGAAAAGTGAATAACCTTGGCAATGCATCTAATTCATCCTGAATAACATCAAATTTATGCATATCTATAATTAATCCTAGTAGCAATAGTTTCTTGGGTGTCGTATTTTCCCTAATCATTAGACATCCAATTCTTTGTAAGGGATCATAAGAATGGTTGAAAATAAGTACCATTGCAAGGTAACATCCAATAATGATTTTGGCAAAATTAAAATAGGAGGAAGGGGAAATCACAAATTGAATAGTATTCATATGGAAAGCATAGTTATTATTCTTAGGAATTTATTTTTAATGAATATAATACAAAATTAGAAGACGCTAACTGAGATTAAATGGGTGGAACTTTAGTACTTATAGTAAACTACTAGTAAAAAGATAAAAAGATCATAATAGACCTTGATAATACAACTAGTAATCACATGACAGGTTATAAACAGAAATTAATAAAATTAGATATGAAAGTGATAAA
>JANZXV010000211.1:22267426-22277892 GCA_027576455.1 Erythroxylum roigii | reverse complement strand
TATTTATTGGGCTAGATTGAATTAAGTTGTCGGGCTTTTATTATATGAGATATAATGGGCCGAAACTTATTGGGCTTTAATAGGATTAGGGTTTCTCTATAAATAGAGAAACTTAGGTCTCATTAGAAAAAGGTGACTATTGATTCACGAAACCCTAGCCACCATTCGAGAGGGATAATTGTGCGGCGTTCAGAAAGTGTTTCAGAACGTGCTAGCATACTACAGCCGCAGCCCGGATCGTGCATACTCGTGTGGATACTGGTAGAGGGCATTCGCGTTTGCAGTGTCTTGGAATCTAAAAAAGAATCAACCTATCCACGGAAATAAGGTATTTTCGTACATCCTTGGTATTTTCGATTATACTTCATGTTGTTGTATGGTCTTTTCCGCAGTGTATTGTGAATACTCGGACTGTACGCGATCCAACAGCACCCCCTCATGGAATTTTTTTACATTTAATAAAAAGATCAATAAGTTCACTTTTTATTGACAACGTCATATTTTTGTAATTTATTTAACAATGACTTAGTCTTTTTAGACAAAGGCAAACACCTTGTCATAAATGTCTCCTGGTTATTTAACTCAATTACATTTTATTAAGCTTGGTTGGAGTCTCATTATAGCCTTTTGATGCAAAGACAAATATTTTTGTTGTAATGCCCCCATTTACCCAACTATATCATAACTTACAACTGACTGTCAACTCTATTCTTAACCCAATTTTTTTCATAAAGGTCCAGTAGAATAGGACATTTATCAACACAATTTTTTTAATTTATTTCTTAACCTACTTCATTTCTTCCTAGTCAGTCACTCCTATGAAGGGCTACTACTATTATGTTCCAATTTAAATGAATTTAATTATAAGTGTATCCAAACAAGTGTCATAAAATGAAAGAATAAGAATAATATTCTAATCAATATGCATATTCACCTTAAAAACACTTAAAACACAAACTTCACAAGCTAATATTTCCTCACAAGTTAAATGATCATGTTTATAGATAAGCTAATTCCTTTCAATTTCATGCCATTGACAAATTCACATAAATACACATTGCAATAAAAAAATTACACAATGCTAACATAATAAAAACTAACACAATGCAAATGCAAAGTCACACACAAACGATATATAATTGCGTATATGTCCCCACACAGTTAAACAACACACTATCTTTAATATGGAAAACGACGCTTAAATAAAATTAAAACATATAACAAATATAAAAAACAAAAATAAAAGGAAAAATAACAAGGGAAAGAGTACTTATGAGGATTGCGGTGGTGATGGAGTCAGAGAAGGAATTTATCCACACTTTATATATCGATCAAACTCACTAGAAAATCAAAAAATAAGGCAACAAACACATATGAAATTACAAAAATGACTACCTAAGATATAACATGTTAATTTTAAGGTCACTTACTTGACTATTTCAGCTTAATTTTTCATCCAATTCCTCTTTTGAATGTTAAGGCCCTATAAATCATCACATTAGGACTTATGCTTCTTATTTCCACAATTTTCCATCCAATGGCTCTCATTCTCTTTCTAATATTCTCCATCACTCTCTTCTTTTAGTCCCTATTAGTTTTTAATTTCATAATAGGTGGTTTCTCAATGGAGTGTATCATGGGTGCTTCCATTCTTATTAATGATTCCTGTTTTAATTTTTCACCCATCGCCTCCACCTTTAGCTCTTTATCATCTTTCACATCTTCAGCATCACCATCTTCTTTATTACTCTCGTATTGCTCTTTTATGCACTCATCAACTAAATCAATCTTTATGCGAGAGTTCCCTCTTTTAGATTCTTCAATTTATTGCTCATATTGAACTCAACTTGTTCATCACCAATATGAAGAATTCGCTTCCCTTCATGAACATCCACAAGGTTCATCACCAAGGTCTCCATAAATGTATTCCATAAAAGGGTTGATATTCTCTCCCACATTTGGTTTGCATATCCTTCCACTTTCCATCCTTCTCTATGTAATACTTTATCTTTAAAATTTTTCATTGTATCCCCTTTCAGATTCCCCTATTTGATCTTATACATCTTATGCCTTATCTTCTTCCTCCAACCTTTAATAATAAGATCTCAAACCAACAGTCTATGTTGGGTTGATAAGCAAGCATTAGGTATCACCTTGTAATCCTTGCAATTTTGTCAATCGCTTCACCTTACGATAAAATAGTCAATTTGAGTTTTCATTGTTTTGTTCATGAAAGTCATCAAGTGCCCCTTATTTTTCTTAAAAAACGAGTTAGCTATCACTAACTCAATTGCTACTGTAAAATCCAACAAAGTATTCTTGTTATCGTTCCTTTCACCATACTCGAAACTCCCATAAGTCCATGAATATTCAACTAAGGTTGTCCTTATATGACCATTAAAATCTCCTCCTAGAGTAAAACTCTCATCGTGGAGAATCTATTGATTCACCTCTTCTAACTCTTCCTAGAATTGGTGCTTAATTTACCATTAATGTTTGACTCCGCTAAACTTACACACACATATATATTACCCACTTTATTTTCTTAGCGTGAATGAATATTGTAAAATCTACTGTATGTATAATTGTGTAGTGTATGATCATATTTGACAACAAGAATAAAAATATAATGTAACAATTTCCAATTTGGATTCAATATTATATATATAATAAGAGGAAGAACCTTGGAGCAACCGATAAAGTTACTCTTTTGTGATTCAAAAATCATATGTTTAAGTTATAGAAACAATCTCGGGAAGACTGCATTTAATTAATAACCCTTTTCTAACCATGGCAAAGCGGAAAAGTTTATACACCGGAGCAGCCTTTTTTTGTTATATATATAGTAAGGAAGCAAGCGACCCAGGACATCGATAACTTGTTTTCCAAATTCGCTAAACGTAGAATTTATATATGGCAAATGATGTATCCTTGACAAGAATTAAAAAAAAAAAACTAATTCAGAAAAAGGATTCTCCAAAAGGATTAAACCCTGTAAATCGAAAAAAGTTTAAAAGATGTTTTAATTTTACATGAGCCGTCTACTTCTACTACTGTTGCTTTTCTGGAGTATTACCAGTCCGGTAAGTTTTGACAGCAAGCAAAATTTTTTCTGGATTAAATGGTCCACTTTCATGGTCCATAATCTGGCTCTTCCACTTCATCCTGTTAGTTATACCTTGAATCTTCACTAGCACTTCTACTGTGTCCCTGAATATAACTGTTCCTTCTGGCCTCAGGATTCTATCCATCTCCAGCAGAATGTGCGTAATGTCACATCTTAGTTACACCAAAAATGGCAGGCAGAAATTCAGATCCCATACCACATAAAGCCATATCAGAATCAAAATGATAATTAATTGTCAAAGATTTGAACTTTTTACCTGTCCTGATATATGCTGAACAACCCACCAGCATGGATGAGATCATATGTTCTTGGATACGTTGAGAAAGCCTCACACCAGTCCTGATATGTTCCAATGAATCCTCGTTCATAGATCACACCCAATGTGTCCTGGTCTGAATTTGCAGGTACTACATTCATAACCCACACGGGATATTTTAACAATGCTGCAGCAAATCCTCCAAAGTAGGCATTCATGTCCATCACATTACGAAACCGTCCTTGAGTCAACGGACTAATTATGTGCTTATAGTGTGTCAGTCTGTCCTTCCAGAGATCATTATCTTCCTTAAATTTCTCAGGAGTGATTCCTGGTATCGAACCACTGCGTATTCTGGGAGGGATTGCAAATGCTCGCTCTGGCCAGTTCTCCAATGCACCACCACCAACTTCGTCTGAGCTGCTTGCCTCTGGAAGTGGAGTTATGCAAGCTTCCATGTCTTTGTACCTTTATTTTACAGGATAGATAATGCAAAAAGAGATTTAAACAAAGCTTGTTGCATGTCAAATTAGGATGAGATATTTAAACAAAGCTTGTTGCATCTCAAATTAGGAAAAGACATGAAGATGAAAATTGAACATGTACCATCCTGCATCATGATTGTCCGACTTGCATATATGTGGTGTTTTATAGATACTCCTGCTTTTAATGCACTCAATGTGGTTGATGGGCTTTTGCCAAACAGAAAGATCTTCCTTTTCGATCACTTTCTTCCAGCACAAACGCTTGGCAACATCCTCAATGGCATCTTGCTCTTGTTTCAAGTTTTCTTGTGTTCTCTCCCAACCTCTCCAGTACTTCTTCCAGTGAATAGGAGGGCCAGACAGAATCCAATAACCACCAGGCCTCAAGATCCTGTCCACTTCAATTAGGTACAGACCCTCTGCCAAAGTTTGAAAATTAAGGATATGCTTAGATAGAGACATTGGCATTCTCTCGTAGTGTGTTAATGAATGACATAGAACTCTTTTTACTTCTGTAAAGAATTATCCTATACATTGATCTAATGGTAGTCAGTTGGAGACCATACCGTACTGGTGCCAAGGTATCAAGCAACGGGAACAGTGAGCCATATCAAAAGCCCTTGCAGGATAAGGAAGCCTTTGTGTAGCCATGATCCCTATCATGGCAGGCACTCCCCTTTCAAGTGCGAATTGGACCTGTGCTTCATGTGTATCACGGGGTGCAAAAGACATTGACAAGATATTCCTTTTCAAAAGGTATGCACCCCAACTGGCAACCTTACATAGGGAAAAAAAAAAAAGTATACATGTTAGGGATGAATACAAATCGGAAACCAAACAGTTGGGGGTTTCTTCATCAACTTACACCACATCCTGTGTCGATAGCAGTTCTAATCTTCCCACTAGTGAGAGGAATGAGCTCATTAATGTCATCAATATAAGCATCAGCTCCACGAGGGAACATGGTGCCTCCACCGGGGAATCTGAATCGGTCACCCTCAACTTGGATCCAATTCTGCACAGCTTTCTCAATGCTGAGCTCTTTGTGAGGGATGTTGTCGTACCAAGCATAGTCACGGCTCTGAGGCCATTTGAATGGGGTCTTATACTTGGGAGGAGCAGGGATGAGGCAGAACATAAGTTCTTCCTTGCTTGGGCAATGCCTCTCTCTGTATTTTAACATAGTCCTGTCGAACTTCCTACCCCTTGGGGGGTGTTGACAGGGAGTGTACTCACTGAAGGACATGTCGCAAGGCGGGAAATCATCGGCTGAATCAGTATTATTCATCTCAATTTGATGATGGCTACCAAAGTCCAATGACGGATTTGGTGGGGGGTTGGAATTGGGAACATCGCACCCCACCTTAGAGTAGGCCTCTGAATCTGATTGCCTGGTTGGGACAGCTGTATTCTGCCATGCGCCTAATACATAGAACAATATGCAAAGCCCACTAACCCCCAGTATATATGTTAGACGTCTTCTCTTTGATTCCAGCTGATGATGGTGTTTGGGAGATCCGCTATAATCCTTCGCCATTTCCAGTTGCTACCAAAAACAACACCTTTACTACATATGAATTCGTAGATTAATTGATACAATGAGATGAAGTGAGGGAGAAGACAACAGTACCTGACAAATAGGGAGTAAGTGGCTATAGTAAGAGAGAAGGAGAGAAATGTGATGAAGGGAAAGTTGAAAGTTGCATTATGATTAGAGGAGTAAGTACAAGAGGTTGGGATTTGAATATCAACTTACTGCAGAACTGAGAAGTGAAGCAGCACGTACAACTTAGAAGAAGAGGAGGAGGAACAGGAGAAAAGAGAAACAGAATCCCAGAAAAAAAGGGTAGAGCAAGAGTAAGCGAGTGGATATTGTTAAAGTCCAAGACGAGAGATTGAAAAAGAGGGATTTGAACAGGTCTTACTGTGTTTTTGAGGGTGAGAAAGAAGACAAATGTGGAATGATGGTAGCTTACGAGCATTCAAAGGAGACTGACCAGCCTCTTTTCCCTCTTCTCCATTTCCTTTTTTATTACTATTATTATTCTCAGCGTTAAATCCGGGACTGTGTTGTTCCTTTTGACACTTTTAGGCTGTCAACAACAAGCGTTTGACAAGGAAAGAAGACAAGACACCAACCAACCTAACTTAGAAATCTTGCGAAAAAGATGTCTTGAAATCTCATGTCAGGAGCCATAGCTTTCTTTCAATCTTATCGTTTCTATATAAATTGCTTTAATTTTATTGAAAACTCCACTCTTTTTTTTTTCCATCTTAAAATGATTTATATGTCCAAAGAACGAGCTACACAGAAGACAGATTTTTTGGGTGAAAACGACGTCGCACGAGATCCATTAATCGTGCATGCAACAGAACATTGAGTCTCCCCTTTACTTATGTCCAAAGAATAAGCTACAGAGAAGATAGGTTTTTCGGTGAAAACGACGTCGCATGAGATCCATTAATCGTGCGTGCAAAAGAACAGTCTCTAGTGGACATAGACATAATTTTTGCGAGTTGTTTTACATCTACACCACATGATGTTAATTCTATTCCCTTGGGATTTTGAGCAAAAAGTGACTACTCGAAACCATCCCAATGCTTAATTTTCAAATAAACTAAACTAAAATAACAACGCCATCATGCTTTAAGGACATGGACGGACTGGGGAAGTTGCGTTTGAAAAGAAAAAAAGATCCATGTGTTTGTTACTAATGAGGCCTTCAACAACAACAAAAGTAAATGTTCCTGATTTCTCTAAATTAATTAACTTTTCCGACCAATCATAGTATGTACCTCCAGCTAATTTCTTCCTATGATTCTGGAAGTTTCAGCCATACACAGTATCAAATTCCAGATTCTGTTAAATCACTTTATGCTCTTGTCCAACTTCTCAAATTTCAGCGCAATTGCATGATGGTTGTCCTTCTCACACACTTCAATGAGAGATTGTAGTGCCTTGGATACTAGTTCTTTTTTCTTGTCAATACAATCTCCCGGTTGCCAAGTAGCTGTATCACCAACTTCAAGAGAGCTGCAAAGAACCTTGAACCACTCCTCAAGAAATTGGGCTTTCTGTGAGAAAAACACGAAGGAAAAGAAAAGGCATTCCTTATATTTCATCATCAATGGACAGTATGCCATAAACCACCTTCGACAGCTCAATTCACCATTAACCAATAAAAGCACACTTCGGTGTTACCACAATTCACACGTACCATACAATAGTTAACACAGATCTCACAGTGAGGTGCCAATAAAAACCAGCAAATTAATTGACAGAGAGAACAAAAGGAAATTCTTTGGTTTCCTTAACTCTCCATTTTCCTCCTCAGCCTGTAAACCTAACATGCTATACCATGTTTATTTTGGGAAAATAGTGTTTCAAAATGATGATTAAGGTACATGAAACACACAAATATGGAAAGCTTACTTTCAGAAGAAATTCTCTTAAGGGTTGGTCGTCGGCATCTGAAGCAAGGCTAAGCACATGCAACGTGGTTGAGGTTACCTGTATGACAGGAACACGATGACAAAAGTCAAAACTGATGTAGAAAAATTCAGAGAGTTATCCAGCTGTATAAATCAGTTTATTATAAAATTCCCATAATCCAAAATAAACTCGAACATTGAAAACTTATACTGAAACCACCCACATTTTGGGAGAGTTATCCAGTATGCTCAAAATAAGTCTTGAGTCTGACCTGCTTCTCTAGTGCAAATTGATACTTGAAACATGGAGAGAAAATCTTATTAGAACCTCGACTCTCCAGTACATGCAGGACACCTTGGACAACATCCGGGAAAGATTTCCCATAGGCTGCAACCAATGAATTGAAAAAGCTAAAAAACAAACTTATCATCGAAATTCAAGATCTTAAAAATCACATGCAGAAACACAGAACACAGTCATCTTCAAATAGTGCCAGCATGTAGGAACTGTAATTGCAGTGAGGAGCTCACCAACTGAACAACAGACAATTAAACTAAATGTTCAATCTGTGACATTTTTCATGGCACATGTAAAAGGAAGCATGTCTACTACTCACCAAGTACTGAGGCTGGCACAGCCAAAGCAGAAGCAGCTTGTATTTTGATTTTAAAGTTAGAAGAATCGCGCAACAGCAGCAACAGAACACTGAAAACAGATGGAGCCCTGCCAGAATGCAGGTGAGGGAATTTCATTTGGTAATTTAGAATAAGACAGTAATTCACAAAAAGAGTAACATAATTAGCAGAAGGGGATAAATGTTACTAAAGCAGCATAGTTATGCTAAACAAGCAAGCCATATTTGCAATATAAGACAAAAACATGATTGACAGCATTGATTCAAGTAAACAAAAAGACCAATGGGACAAAATAAAGGTCTTTCCTGATACAAGTTGGATGAGCAGCTACTAGCAAAATGTAAAGGGAGGCAAGGGATAAAAGGCCTTGCTGAAACATTTACTCCTCTGCAATTCTAATATAAAGTACAAGTACAAATAATTGGATACTGACTTAGCGCTTCATTCTTAAATGTCATCTTACCAATCCATATCTCGCAAGGATAAAGTTTCATTTAAGAAGAGGTTGCTCAGTGCATAACAGACATTCCATTGGACCTGTTAAATGCACAGGAATGCTTAATGGATAGCTTGAGAACAGATAGATAAAGGATGACTATTTTACTATTTCATTGCACTTGCCAAATGCTTCTTTTGTCTACTACAAGCATCATAACAAATATTTTTTACCTTAACATTTCCGGTTGTAACACAAGAAAGAAATGCCTGAATAATTCTCTCGGAAAGATCTGGACCTTGGGCTGAATTTTGAGGGTAAGACTTTGCTGAATATCCCTGTCCACATTGCAGATTGCTACTTGCTGGCAACATCTTGAACTTGTTCACTGATAAGCCTAAATAGCCTGTGGGCTGATCATGCATACCTGAAGAACTGTTAAAGTCGAAAATTCGAGAAAGATTTCCAAGAGCCCTCACAGCATTTGATTTAACCTGATACCCGATGAAAAGATATTTAACCATACAAAATAATAAGAGTCATGTAAGGATTTTTATCTAACAGTTATCTATCAACACCAGCAAATTGAGAACCAGGTAGCAGCTATAGGTTAGCCCACGAAACAAAGGATTGACATATATATTAGAGGCCATCAAAGAGTGTGCAAATATCAGTTTAATGTTTAAAGAACAGTGTATCATTGACTGTAAAATATTTGAACGTTAATCAAAGATATATACATAAAAAGGAGCACATATCAATATTCTTATACAAATTTTTGTCAGAAACAGTAATTATAGGAATTTTGGCAGAACTGATAGAGATGATGGACCAATTAATTTACCTTGTCTCCATCTTTGGTTAGATGCAAAGCGCACTCAGTTAAGACAATCAGTACTTCCTTGTTTGCTGTTGAGTCAACATCATTAAAAAAAATGATTAATAGGACATCAATTGAAGATTTGTTAAGTTAGTCAATTTAGCATAGTACTATGTTATGCTAAAGTGCACCTGCAGACATTGTCACAGGAAAGTCGTGCACAAAGAGACGTAAAGAATCACATATGTTTGCCATGGCCCAAGAGGCTGTTATTCGCACCTGAAATTAAAGGAATCAAGTTAGTACGTATCAGTTGCATGAAAATTGTAAAACCAAATGATAAATGATATTACCGAGACCAAGGGATCATGAGAATTGATCACAACAGCACGGATAAACTTGTCAAGGATCTCTGCACTAAAATTATTGAATTCCACAAGTTTTAGATGCATGATTAGCATTTAGTCAGGTAGAACATGTCAATGAGAATTCCAAACATATTAACAAGCCAGAAAAAATAACCTCTGAAAAATTTTCTGAAAACAAGATATCACGCCTATAGCTCGACAGGCAGCAGATCTAACAGAAGGAACCTCATCATCAAAAGCAGTATTAACCTACAAAGATTTTGCAGTTGTAACAACAAAACTGAATAGGGAAAACAAGAACATAATTACGTTCCACTAAAATATAAGCCAAGTTAACTTGAAGTATAAGCTGTGTTGAAACTTACCAAAGAAGAAACAACAAAATCCTGTTTCTCCTTGGTGAGAGAGAAGAATACAGAAGAAGTAATACCCGCAAAGCAAGTAATCGATGCCGTCCTCACCTTCCAGGAAAAAGAAAAAATCAAATAAAAATTAAATGTTTAAGTTATTTATATTGGAAAGAGAAACTACATATGTAATGGTCAATATCATTTAAATGTTATATTTGTCTTGAACTTAGGCAAAGAAACCAAGCGAAGCTTCCATCAATCCGTGATAAAACTGAATCAGTGGTCAACTTAATTAATTCATAGCAAAGATATTTATTTTATGTTGAAGTTGTTATAGCAAAATTAGGTTTGGATGCAAAAATAAATTTGATGATGATTGAACATGGCTTTACAGCTGCTGTTAGGACTCCCTCCTTTAGAACACTAGGATTTTATTATAATATTGCAATAAATCGGTAAAGTGTTTATCACTTCCAACGAGTAGTATACTACTTCTCCCTAACCAGAGCAGATTTGCTCCTCCCTCACTAACCAGAGCAGATTTGCTCCTCAGAAG
>JANZXV010000211.1:22250557-22264564 GCA_027576455.1 Erythroxylum roigii | reverse complement strand
AATAATTAAAATATAAATTAACAAATAAATATTAGTTTATAAATAAAATTTAATTATTTACTCATTTATTTTAATAAAATCAAATAAAAATTATACAAAAATTTAAATAAAATTATTTAATTAAGTTATAAAATTAATTTTATGTAATATTTAATTATTATCAGTAATCAAAATACAAGTTCATTAGTGTTAACAGCTAAACAAGTTTTTTAGTTTTGTTTGAAAGAAAATGAAATGAAAATCAAAAACCAAAATAGAAAAATAGAAATGAAATCAAACCACCCTTAAATTTAACCTGTTGAGGTTTCTTCTTGGAGCATATCTTTGATTTGTGGCATAGGAGGTGATGTAGATAGAGCTGCCGTCAAGCAATTCAAAGTAGACACCTACACAAAGAAAGTGAAGCCATATCAGTATTAACATGACACTCACTATTATCTATTACATGTCTATCCAGCCACAAACTAGCTCGCCAGCCTCCAACCTCCATCAGCTAGCAGGCGTGAGAGGGAGAAAAAGAAAGATTTATGTCCATGTATCATGTACAAGTAAAACTAACCAGGAAACCAGTTTGATCACTTTTAAGTAAAGAGTGAAGTTCTGTCCTTGATACTAGGGATTTAACAACTGTTGGCAATAAATCTCCAGGCATTCGTGGATATCTGTTGAATGATTGCCAGGAAAATAGATAAAAAATATTTATTTGTACATAGATAAAAGATGAAAGGAGAGAAGGAAAACAATATCCTAATGTGAGCATAATAAAAAAAAATTAAGATCATCCTAACATATTCAAATTATGTAAAGTTTATATGATAAAGGAATCAATACAAACATTGGCCAAGAGTTGGAAACACAGCAACTATAACAGGTGTCTGGTTGCACGGAGGAGCAGTAGGTGAAAACTCAACAGCATTAGTCAGACTATTTCTAGTCAACATTTAAATATTTTTAACCCAGGAACTATAATTCAGACCAGTATGAATAACCACAAAATCATTGTAACATATCCAAAAACTTCTCCCCTTTCAACAAATACTTAGCAACCCTTGGACCAATCTCTCTTTCCCACATCATTGAACACTACAGCATAACATAAAAGAAAACATAGAAACGAGCTTCTGAATGTAAGATTACAACACTTGCAGGTAATTTTCTAACAAAATTGATTTTAATAATTAAAATATAAATTAACAAATAAATATTAGTTTATAAATTGAGACCGCAGGTTCTCAATCATCCAGCAATAAGAGGACTTGGGGGTAACAAAGATCCATCAAATACAACACATATCATAAGTTCAGGGAAATGATGGATCATACTAAAACGTCTAAAAGAACAAACACAAGAGAACTATAAGAAGCAAGATTCATACGGTGTAGAAGATATCAAAAGTGTGAGAATCTTGAACAAGGATGTCACCAATCTACTGTGCGTCTCATGCTGGATTAGATGCAGAATACCTACATGTGTAATAACACTGTGACAGTTTATATAACCACTAAATGAAGCTCCTGAAAGTTAAAATCATGAGGGATAATTTATAGTAAAACAATTATCCTAGAATAACAGGTTCCTTTTTGGTACCAGTATGAAGTTGGACCAGTATCTGTCCAAGGGAGCTTGAAAGTGATACATAAGATCCCAATTTTGTAGATTCCCTGTACTCTGCCACTTGCAAAAAGACAGATGAAGGCCCATTAAGCATAACTGCAAGAGTTGATGCAGACGTGATCCTTGCCTAGGCACCAAAGCAGCAAAGTAAGCTGCACTATAAATAGGATAACTTATAACATAGCAATAAGTAAGAACAGGAATTTAGAGTGTCACCAGAAAAATGCCTAGAGTGGACGAAAGAACAGGATTTTAGAAAGGAACAAAACTTTTGGCCCATTTAAACCTTTGCTATCTAAATGAAGAAAGAATGAATTAAAAAATTTTCTTAAGAAGTTAGGAAGTGAAAATCAGCTTCATAGTTGTAACTTTAGTGTTTACTTTTTGTTGGCACTGCTGTGGTCAGCATTTAGAAACAACAAAGGTCCACATGTAAGTGAACTGAAGCAACGACCAAACAACTTCCTTCCTTCATTTTCCTATATCATCTAGTGGGCCAAGAGGAATCGAGGCCGTATATCTTTTCTTCACTGAAACCAAGCAGAATAAAGACCCTCCCTTAACTTTTCCTAAGACTTCTGTCTCTTATATCCTACCCCAAAAAGGGTAATATTAGACTGTAGTACAGTGCAATCTTGAAAAACTAGCACAAAAGCAAGTACCTTCAAGCTAGGATCAAACAACAAGCATGTCATCAAAGTTGCATCAAAGGTCCTGCAAACAACCAAGAGAAAGAAGATGAATTAAAGGATTAAAAAAAATCCAGAAATTGGAAAAAATTGAATATAGTCCAGGCAAGCAAAACGCTTTTTAGAGAGTTAGAGAAAAAGCTTCCACCTTAGTTGTAATACATCATTGACTGGCAAAATCATTGTCCACAGGCTAGTAAATGATTTGGGGTCGGCTTGGCAAAGATCCTTACGCAAAAAATGACAAAGTTGATTAATCTTAATATGAAAAGTGCATAAACAGCTAGTCATCACAAGGATTTATCATAGAATTTGTTGATTCAAAATTATGTGATAAACTAGAAAGGAAAATCCAGTAAACTTGGGCAACATTATGATAAGCAACATTTTTTGTGATATAAACCAGAAAGGAAAATCCAGTAAACTTAGGCAACATTATGAGAGGCAACAATCAAACAAAAATGAAATTTTGCCCAGCATATGCACATTAGAAGGCATTCCATTAACAAGTAGTCGCATGTGACTGAATGCTTAATTGAAAGAAAACTATTACCACGAAGAGCATTCCCAGAAGAAAAAGAAATAGCAACTAATCCTTTCCATAATAAAAAATAAATAAATAATAACTGGAAATACGTACCTGTATGCAAACAATGGCAACAACTCTAACATTAGAGCTTTTCAAGCTATCATGATCTCTAACTGATCCATCACTGTCACTGTACTCTGAGTCAGATGACATAAATTCGGAAACAGAGCTTTCATGGTCTGAGCAACAATTAGAATTCTGAGATGTAGATTGTTTCATAACTAAGCTGTCCTTTTTGCGCAGATGTGGAGGTCTATATGGAGCATGATCTTTCATGATAGGCTCTTCTGAAGTTAACTTAGGACTAATTCCCAGAATTTGCTTGTCTTTGTGACCAGAACATGCATGTTGCATTCTACTTGTAAGCCCATACCTGAAGAACATTTTCAAAACTGCGACAAAACCAGACACCTATAACAGTGAAAATTTCTGTAAGTAAAAAGAAGGGACATATATTAACAGAGTTTTTGTCAACTTGACTTGCAACTTAAAACAGAGACAGATAAACGTACATGTTCAGAAACTGGAACTTTACGAACTGCAAGAACCGCATGCAAACAATTAAGAAGAGAAAAATAAAACCTGAAAAGCAACACCAACAGGATCAAATCCCAAAACATTTTAACATCCAAAGAATCCAAGGTTGGTAACTATAAGCGTACACATGTTAAACAGCATCAAGACATACCTCGACATAATCACGTCTTCAACAAGGCAGTTATTAGATCCCACGACATCCATCACTTTCCTAAGCACCTAATTGACAATTGTTAAGGCTAAGAGCACTGGTTTTACAAGCATGAATCATCACAAGAGCAAATGAGCAAACCTACCTCGATTGTGGACTGCCATGTGTCTGAAGGAAACAAGGATCCGTCTCTAGTGAAGGCATCACCAAGCATAGTAAATGTGACATTCAAAACTTCCCATAAATTACTGTATCCAGAGCCTAGGCTGGTACTGGAACAAGACGTGCCAATCAACTGTGAATGAGAGCATTTTACAATGTGGATAAGGAAGTTCACAAGCTCAGTATTATCTGCAACCGAACCTGATTGTTGATAAACACCAACAAGATGCCTGAAAAAGAGGCGGAAATGGAGGAAAAGCAAACTTTTTATCTAATCGTGATTCAAACACGCTGATGTCATTTAGAAGAGAACGAAACCCAATTTATCGTTAATGGGTCAATCTAACTGCATTCATTTCACACAAATATGAACCTGACAGTGTTAATGCACTGGAAAGCGGGTCTAGTTGAAGAAGCGTCACGGCCAGCATTGGCTACCAATATTTGCAATATGTTTCGGAAAGAGTGGAGGATCAGACTCCAAGAAGATGAATTTAAATAAAGAGAAACACGCCGACGACGACATACATCGTGCATCTGAAACAAATACCAAATAATGGAATTTTTCAGGAAACACAAAGAACATAATCACATAATATAGGCACAACAAGGAAGTTAAGTACCAGTCGCGAAATGTGGACATAATCAGATAATAACGGAACTGGGTCATATCGTTGACGACAATTTGCTGTCAACTCCAGGAGGAATAACAAATCGGAAGTAACCTAAAAAGTAATAAAATTTTCCAAGATTGAAGCTTAGGTGACAACAAAAAAAAGGGAAAGGGGGATAAAAAGAAGTAGTAGTGTCCTTACTTCGTGAGGAGGAAGGTCGGGGGCCGCGGAGATGAGGGTGTCGGAATGAGAGAAGATGAGATTGTGGAGAAGATGTGATAGTGTTTTGGATTCTGATTTTGGACTGCTCGTTAATGTCTCATCTCTTAGTGTAAGAAACGCAGTCCTCCATGTCCGGATTGCGGACATAGACGCCATATTGAACCGAAATTCCTCCTCCAACTAGTTAAAGCGCTTTCACATGTTCACCTGTTGTCACTTGTCACTAGTACTACCCAACATCAGGCAGCCTCGGAGTTTTTGATGTAGTTTTTTTTATTTATTGCATTTATATTTCTAAGTTATTTATAAATATCGCTGTTATAAACTAATTACACCCTCTTCTTCTTCGTCTTCAATCTGTGTCTCAACTGTACAGTCTATCAACCAAGTCTTTCCTCTCCATCTCAAATTTCATTCACAGTTTTGTAGCCTGACCAAAGAAGTGAGTTTAAATACAAGATTTATTTATAAAAAAACAATTTAAAACTAAAAAAATTACCTCCATCCTCTTGTGTGGTCTGTTTCTCATTTTACTCTCTCCTCCTCTTTACCTAGCGTCCCAACCCAGCCCCAGCATCGTCTCCAATCTCCCTCACCCAAACAGGACAGCACCGTAGTCGTCGGCCACCACTACCCTGCGTAGATGTTACCTGGTTCTCTCATAGCATGTGGATGGTCTCAAACCCGACTGTAGCGTACCAGAAGCATGAGTTCCCTCTTCGATGAACACCTTTGTCAAATTATGCATAGTATACCGGGAGCCAGCTTTCAACTATAGACATATGGGGTTTAAAGGAGAGATGTGAAAGCTATTTTAATGTTTGAAGAATTTATTTTTTGGAGCCCAGGGTTAACTAGGGATGGAATCTTCTGTGCCAGCAATGCTGGCCCTCCCCTGTGCCACTCAATCTTAGCCGTCCATTTATGTCATCTTCTATGCCAGCAACGCTGGCCCTCCCCTGTGCCACTCAATCTTAGCCGTCCATTTATGTGGGAGGACCAGCGTTGCTGGCACAGAAGATCTGGGGCGGGGTTTACTAACATATCTTAAGTTGCTTAAGTGTTATTCAAAACCTCTTTATTGAGCTACAGGACACTAGACTCATTAGAGGTATTCTCTACACCAACTTAGGATGCTAGAGCTGATTCTTGCAACATTTGATTGTCTAAAATCATAAGCTCAAAAAATTCATTAGGATTGCTAATATAGCTTGCAAAGAGGCTTAAATCGTTTGTGAACTAACATTCAAGGGGTATATTATGGATACTAATCCAAATGAGGACTTGTTCCTGCATAAATTTATTCAAATCGATTCTTGGTTTCCACAATTGTAAAAAGTGAGGCACGTTTTTGAAATGCTAGGGGCTAGCTTTAAGGACTTCCTGAGCACTTATACTAGATAATAATCTAAAGAAAAATAGGTTGTCTTTATTTTGGAGCACTTTATCAACTCGTTTGCCCTTGTAGTGTTTAGTTACCTAAATATTAAAAACAGGAAAATGTGGACGTTTCCCCAAAAAGAAACCAACTAGAGTGGGAGAATATTTTACCAATCTATATACTCGCTCGAATAATGTCTCCATTTTCGAGAACAAGGTCAGTGTTTTTCCTTATATTGACGATTAGGAGATGGCAGGTTTGGTCGTTTTCAATATGAAGCCGACGAAGGCTCCATGTCCTAATGGAATTTCTCCTATCTTTTTCCAAAATGTTGGAGTGTAATTGGCACATTTGTTTGCAACTTGGTGCGGGACACATTTAGATCTCAAACTATTCCAAAAGAATTGATTGAAACTTTCATAGTGTTTATCTCGAAGATGGAGAATGCAACTACTATCAAGATGTTTCGTCTTATCAATCTATGTAATGTTATTTACAAGAAAATTTCTAAGGTGATAGTCAACCGCTTAAAAGGAGTCCTTCCCTCGATTATTGGCCCAACGCAAACAAGTTTTGTACCTGGGCGACACATTACGAACAATATTATCCTTGCCCAAGAAGTTATTCATTCTTTGCAGTGACAAACTAGGCACAAGGGATTTATGGCGATCAAGGTGGACTTGGAGAAAGCGTATGACATGCTTTCATGGGATTTTATAAATGACACCTTACGACAAGTGAGACTTCTAACGGGTTTGATAAATCTGACCATGGAGTGTGTGACATCATCCAGTATGCGCCTTTTAATTAACGGTGAAGCCTCAGATTCTTTTGTCCTGGTCAAAGGTATTCAACAAGGTGATGCTATATCGTTGTATCTCTTTGTCTTGTGTATTGGGAGACTTGTGCAAGATATGGTTCTGGTGGTGTATGGATAGTGGACTCTTTTTCGATTTAACAGTAAAAGCCCTCCTATTTCTTATACGTTTTTTGCTGATGATTTGTTACTTTTTGCTGAAGCTTCCAAGGCACAAGTCTAGATTGTCTAGAAGTTGGTGGAGGATTTCTATATTCAATCAGGGCTGAGAATTAACGATGCTAAAACTGTAGTGTATTTTCACAAAATGTGTCGAAGCAGGCAAAAGTCACACTGTATCACTAGCTAGGCTTTCAACCCACAGAAGATCTAGATAGATAATTGGGCATGTCGATTCTGTATGGGCAAATTACCAGGAGAACATATGTAGGCATTTTGGAGAAAGTGCATAAACGATTTTCAGGTTAGATCGCTTCTAGCCTTTCATTGGCAGGCCGTGTGACGTTGGTTAAGACAGTGTTACAGAGCCTTCCTTATTTTTCCATGCAAATGATTAAATTGCCCTCTTACCTTTGTGATAAGAATGAGTAGCATGTTCGTCAATTTATCTGGGGCTCATGCATTACTAATCGTAAACGCAGCTTAGTCGCATGGGATGATCTGTGTCGCCGTAAAGAAAATGGAGGTTTAGGGGTCAGGAAGCTTCGAATGATAAATGAAGCTTTCCTTATGAAAGCTGGATGGCAATTAATTCATTTCACCGACAAGATATGGGTGAAGGCATTAAGGGCGAAATATGGAATTTAGGACACTATGCCATTGTTGATAAAGAGGATAGGCTCCCCTTTTTAGAAAGCAGCCAGATCTTTGTGGGATTAACTCTCTGCTGGCCTCACTTGGATGATCGGTAATGGCAACATTGCTCGATTCTAGACTAATAGATGGTCGATCAATAAGCATCCACTAGTGGATTTTGTGATTATTGACATTCCAGTGAGTAATTTGATCGAGCCAATGAATGCTTTTATGCAATCAGATGGGGGCTGGCATTGGAGTTGGTTTGAAGCATGCTTCCTCTTAGGATCCTAATGAATATAGCATCGGGTCCGATTTTGCTAGTTGGGAACGGAAAGGGTGGGTTCTATTAGTGATATTCAGGTAATGATTTGTTCTTAGTTAGGTCAGAATATGCCGTATTAATGGAGGACGACAACTCCCAAGAATAATGAATGGACGCGAATTTGGAAGTGGAAGGGTCTAGAGAGGATCAAACTATTTCTTTGGTTAGCTGCCAAGGGTAGTCTCCTTACAAGATGGGAGTTAGCTCGTAGGCATGTGATTTAGGATATGTATTGCCAACGTTGTGAGGATGGCACAGAGACATTAATTCATGTTTTATGAGATTATCGATGGGTCAGATTGGTGTGGAACCAATTAGTTCCAGTGGATTTCTGGTCTGAATTTTCCTTTTTACCTCTTCAAGCTTGGCTATACGACAACTTGAGTAATAAATGGGGCATTAATGAGAATGACGATTCGTATAGATGTTTTGAAGTTACAGTTTGGCAGATATGGAATTGGTGGAACCTAAACCTTTTCCAGCAATAGGAATCCTTCTCATCTACACAAGTCTAAGACATTAGAAACAGAGTTTATCAATCTCATTTATACGAAATGCTCCATTCAATTGTTTAATGTGTAGCACGATAGAGAGTGGTTGTGGCAGCCTCCCTTGCGTGGTTGGTTGAAGTTAAATGTGGATGGAGCTGTTAACTCAACTACTGGGTTATTGTAACATCCCGTTCTCATACTAAGGGTTAGAACCCTAAAATTTGGTACCTATGAGCTCAAAGAGAGATTAAGAGAATGCATTTCATTCTCATGCATAATGTTAGCATATATGCACATGAATTTGAATTTTTGCACATATCAAAATAATTGTACATGCATTCATTGACAATTTTCAGGTATAATTGTTTATAAATGTGAGTATATTGAGAAATGTGGATTTTATATGTTGAAAAAATTTATTTGGAGGGTGTATTTGTTTATTTAGAATTTTTGAAGAAATTTCTGGAAATTGTTGGGTATTTTAGCTAGGAAAAATTTTCAAGTGACAAAACAATTGTTAAATGCTAGTAGAAATTATTGTCCAATGGCAATGAAAATTTTGATCAAGGACCTTAGGATTTATTGACAAGTGCTATTGAAAATTGGGAAATAATTGGAGTAGAAATTAAAGTTGATGGGACTAGTTAAATGAAAGAACCAATCAAATGCTTTAGAAATGGGACATATGGCAAGTAACAAATATCACTTGCCAAACAATTTCTTAAAGCCACTACTCTTTTAATTAAAAGCCCCCCTTCCTTTGGTTTTGTCATTCACGATGCTCTCTCTTAAAGAGCTATTGGAGTTTATTTTTGTTCTCTCCATTTTCGTAGCTTCTCATCTCTTCCTCTTCTTCATGAGTTTTGATTCTCTATAAATCTCCATTCACCTTAAACCCAACCCTCTCATCTTTCATGCTACTCTTCCATCTTGCTTTCTCTTCCATTCTCACCAAAAACCCAAGCCTTTCAAGCTCAAAATGAAGATGATCGTGGGTTGTTGGTGAATTAGGGATTTTTTATTTTCTTGAAGATTTTGAAGAATTGGAAGCTAAATCAAGTAAGTATCTTGTCAACTATCTTGGGTTTTGGTTAAATGAAACATTTGTGATGATATTTAGACGTTAATCTCATGAAATGGTGTTTTAGGTATGTGGATGTCGTGAATGGGGAAGGGTTTATGAATTTCTTGCTTTTATTAATGAGTAACGATTTATAGAAATGTTTTGGAGGTAGAATGATCATGACAAGGAGTTTTGTATGTGCTAGAATGTTGATGAAGGAATGAATATATATATATATATATAGATATTTTGTTTCATGTAAATGCTACATAATGGGTTAGAAGTTGTTTATGTATGATTGATGTTGTATATGATGAGTAAGAAACTATGAGCTATGCTACACATGTTTTAAAGATGAATTGGTTGTGAAAGGGATATTTAATGAGAATTGGAAGTTGATGAGTATAGAAATGCGTTTTATAACGTGTTTGTGTTAATGGATGAGTGTATGAATGAGTTGAAAAGGAGTTAAGAATGAGGAGCAGATGGAGTGAAAAAAAAGGGTGATCTTGTATGAGTTGTGTTAGGGTAAGATTGGGAAACAAAATTGGTAGTTAAGCTAGAAAATGTAGCAGCAACATAATCTTTGAGTATGCTTCTGTGTTTTAACCATGACGTTTTCTCTAGTTATCCAAATAGGATGATTCTTGATTTAGATCAAACTAGAGACATAGACCTACATTTTTCATGAGGATATCGAATTTAAATTCTATCCTTAAGAGTCTCAAATTTTGACACAAAAATTAGGAACCGGGTGCAGCAAAATATGTGGATGAATGTTTGTGTTATGTTATGTTTTGAGTGTATGAGAATGTGTTATACTTTAGGTGTTTATGATCCAGTGGGGAATATGAAATGTGTATAGATGATGTTGAGTTGAAATTGGGTATAGTTGAAGAAGTTATCCATTTGAGATGATGAATCAAAAGAGTTGAGAATTGAGAGTGAATGAAGTTTGATTAGTGTTTGAATGGTTATGGAGTGACATTGCATTAGAAAAGGTGAATTTGGGAAGATTATGAGTAAAAATGATGTTAGAATGGGTGTAGGATCCATTGGAGGGGTTTTGGAGAAGGAGAATTGAGTAAACCAGAAGGTTACACGGTCAGGTCGTGTAAATTGACACGACCGTGTGTTTTTTATGCAAAAACACCACGAAACTCGAAAGAAACACGGGCTACCCGTGTGAATTCACACGGCCATGTGTTTTGACGAAATCTCATTTCAGAGTCTTCACAAAAGTTGTAGATCTAGAAGTCTTTTTCGAAACCATCTAATGATGACATTAATCCGAGATCTACAGCAAAAGTTATGGCACTTTTCCCAAGAGATGTTTGTTTATGAATGATTGACTTATCAATGTTGTATAATGAGATGTTTAAGCTTGTTAGTGATATTAAATGAGCCTAATTGAAGTAGGATTGAGTTATTAACGTAAGGAGAGTGTTCCAAGTGTTAAGGAATGATTCAAAGATCTCGATAATTAGTTATGAGACTTGTATTAAGGATATACATCCGAAAATGTCATTGAACATGCATTGTACATATTTAATATATTTATGTGTGAATCAATAAACACTTATACAACTGTGCAAAATTGCGATATGTGTATGTTTTGCATGATATAGAGGAACATATAGAGTGCCATCATCCAGACGTTTCCAGACCATGGAAGCAAATGTTAATTTAGAGTATACTGTGAGTAGACCTAGTTTGTCTGATTTCAATGTTTGTTTTATTTGAATTTTTGTATTAATTGACTACTGAATGATCAAATGAATGTGTCTTGATTATTGATTTCGGACAACGAAGGTTCGATGATTGTGATGTTTGATTTGAATATTGAAGTGCTACTTGTATGTGAATGAGATGAAATAAGTGTACATCATATGATTGTTAAATGCCGGACCACGGTCCGATAATGAATGTGTTTTGAATGTGCATTTGCATATGAATGAAAGTGTGATTCTCAACTTTAATGTTGAATACCGGACTAAGGTCCGATAATATGTGAATGTGAGTGAATGAGAATATGCAATTGTAATTGATGCATTCCTTTTCATGAATGCATGAAACATAATAACAGTTGTGACTAGAGGAGCCACCGATCAGAGCTTAAAGCTCAAAGTGTGAAAAACTCACTATGTAAAATGAGTCCTATATCTCCATTAGATAAGGGACAATTAGTAATGAGCCCGGTATCTAATGGATACGGGACAGTTTAGGCATTCGGTCACAACAAAGTAACAAATGGAAAGTAGGTCTCATGTGCACTGCATATGCATAATATGAATGATTAAATTGTATTGAATGTGAAATAAGAAATGATGTGAATGTGAATTATGTGTTATGTGACTGGGTGAGCCATCGATGATGGTTACTCATTGAGTTCGCAAAACTCACCCAAAAATTGCAAATATTTTTCAGGATCAGAGAATACCCCGTTAGGCAAATGGGAGTATCCTTATAGTATACAAGTAAGAGATAGAGGTCGGGATCAGTTCGCGTCTGCATTGTATTTCTTTATTTTTTTGTACTAGATTATATATTCCGTAACTTTTGTATCAAATTATGTATTTCAAAAGTTTTGAAAAAATGTGTATATGATTTAGGTTGTAAGGTAAAGACATTACGATTAAAGTGTTATGTATTTGTGTAAGGGCCCAAATGGCTATTAAAAATTATGTTGATTGTATTGTTATGATTGAAAAAGTTTACAAATAAAGTGGGCCCGAATTGATTATTGGTTTTCACATATTACGTTTGTGGTTTCAAAAAAAATTGTACAAAGTTTTGACTGATTTAGTACTCTAGCATACCACCTTCACGGGGCACAGACTCGGATATCACCCATAGATGTCGGGTACGTGTCTAGTAAGGGTGGGGTGTTACAGTTATTAACAGTGGGGGAGGGGGGGTTTGATTGCTGAGAGACCATAATGGTGCATGGTTTAGGGGCTTTGCTATGAATATGGGCAGGGGCTCAATCCTCACAACCGAGCTTACAGGTATTTTTCAAGGCTTGTGGTTTGCATGGTGTCAAGGCATACGAAATGTATTGGTGGAGTCTGATTGTGAGTTGGTCATTAATCAAGTACTTAATGGGATAGATGTTCATGGTAATGGGCAACTAATACACAATATTAAAGAGCTCATATGCCGTGACTGGCGTGTAACCATCCAATATGTGCCAAAGGAGGCTAAAAGGTGTATGGAATTTATTACTAAATATGCTTGCTGTCTTAGGAATGCTCTTCATGTTTTGCTCCACCCTCCGCTGGGGTTGGGAGAATTATTGTTGTGTGATAGTAAGTTTCATCCTACGGTGGAGTAGTAAATAGGTCGGTTGCCTTTGTTTTTTAAAAAACTTTTGGAGCTCACTTTGAGAATCCCTAGTAGAGAGAAGATAATCGAATGACCATCTGATAGTAAGAGAATGGTAGTGAAGGGACATCATAGAATGCTATCCCAAAACCAATTTCTAGTCAAAGAGGATAAGCGTTAAAAGAGGAGGAAAAGACAAATCCTGAGGAGCTAGAAGATCTTTAAGGCCAATAGGACATTTAAAGGGAATGGGAGAGATTGCAAGGAAGAAGAGAGAGATTCTTAGTTAAGCTTGGATGACCTTTAAATAAGGAGGGTTGCCAAGTTTTAAATAAAAAAGCTTTCATACTACAAGTATATAGATCTTAACTCGTAGTATATAAGGTATCGTTTTCACGATGATTAATTAGACACTTAACAACTTGAATGCGCTTTGTCTAAAGAACTAAAAGATTGATTGAATTAAAAATAAATTTACTAAAATTGAAATGACTAAGCAAATGAAACACTTGAATAAATAAAGCTAGCAATAAGAATAAAGTTAATCAAGGCTAGAAACTTAAGAATTGTTCTGTCCTTGTTTTTTCTTCCCTTTATCTTGTTGATTCAATTATGATTGATCCTAATATCCTAAGGTTTTGATTACTCTCTCTTGAGATCTAATTAAGTAATCCTAATTGAATCGATAATAATATAATTGCAACCTCTCAATTTACAAAACTATTCCTAACTATTAATTGGATTTGAAGCTATCCTAAAGATAATTAATTCATAATTAAGATCTCTCTTCAATTGTTTATTCATCTAATATTTGCATGTTTATTAAGCTACCAACTCTCATTGTGCACCTTAACACATATAAATTGATTTAATCTCTCGATTTATTACCAAGTATAAGCATAACAAATATAACAAAGAATTGATATATCTATTGAATTCAACAAGAATAAGGTTTAACAAAATAGATCAAAAACATTCCTAATATGGATTTAGAACCATAATCATGTTCAACGCCTTAATACAGTAAAACCTCGATAAATGAATATTCGATAAATTAATAACCTCGATTAAATAATAATTTTCTCCGGTCCTGACTTGGGCCAATGAGATAAAATAATAACCTCGCTAAATGCATAAGATAATAATTTAAAAAAATTCCTTGAGGCCCATTGAAAATATAAAATAATAATTCATTAAATAAGTATGAAAATTACATATATAATTCATAAAATA
>JANZXV010000211.1:22205761-22217420 GCA_027576455.1 Erythroxylum roigii | reverse complement strand
TGATTCAAGAATAGATGTCTTAATGTGACAATTAACCTTATTCCTTAATGTGGGTGATGCTTGTGTTAGAGAATTATTGATATACCAGTTGGCATGGTTGTGTGTGAACCTAGGTAGTGAACTTATTACTTGCTTTTATAAACCAAAAATGGTTTTTAAAATAAAAATTATTTTTCTAATGCATGACCACTTATAGGTAAAAATATTCTCCCTTATTGAGTGTAATACTCACGTATTCCTTCTCTCTCTCCCCTATAAGTAAAAGAAAACCAACTAGCTAGTAGCAACAATAGTGAGACAAGTTTAGTAAAGTTCGATCATGTTGCTTGTATTTGTTTTTTCTTCTCCTTGTATGTTAACCACTTGATGGCTTTGGTATCAATGTACTTTAAGGGCTTAGATAGTTTTTTTTTTATGTGGTTTAAATTATTGGCATTTAATAGATCTATGGGTTATTAAGTAAGACTTAGGACATTAGTAGTGAATGATGACCTAGTTTCCTTCATAAATGTTTGATGATGAATAAATTATGCATATTTGAATTTAAAATCTCTTGTTGAATGAAAGGTGAATTTTTAATTAGTTGTTAAGTAGGTTTTAAATATATAAGTTCTTAGGGTTAGCTTGGCACCCCATTGTCAAGTTAACACTACTTAGTCTACCCCTGGCCCTAGTTAACTAGAGGGTGTAACACCACCAATTATTAAACTAGAACAATATTTATCATATGCCTATATAGATAGCTATATCGAGCAGAACCTTCAATAGACACATTTTCATGAATGGACCTATAACAATCCATGTACTTTACATTTTCAGTCTAAGTTATAAAAAAAGAATATGGATCATCATATGCCCATGCACTAAACATATAATTTTAGACAAGTAGACTTTCCTTTTC
The DNA here is from genome assembly GCA_027576455.1 of Erythroxylum roigii. Lineage (NCBI taxonomy): Eukaryota > Viridiplantae > Streptophyta > Magnoliopsida > Malpighiales > Erythroxylaceae > Erythroxylum > Erythroxylum roigii. The sequence continues at coordinate 22,216,519 of JANZXV010000211.1, read as the reverse complement.
TTGTTTAGAGATTTAAGGACTTCATTAATTAGATAATTTCTTCACAAAGTTATAACTAATATGTTTCTTATCCTTCTAACAATTATATAATATATACTACAATAATATATGAAAGGTAACAAAAACAAACTATTACACTGCCAATGGTTTAAAATTTCAATAAAAACAACAATTATAGGTGTAAACTTTGCAACTTCTGGCAACTTTAACTTATCAATAATTACAAAAGCAACAGCTTTTTGTCTTATTATTTATATTAAAATATAATTACAATTTTTTGTCTACTCAAAATGAAGACATCAAATATTTATCTCATAAAACAAGTGTGGATTTTTTTTTGTTTGATTTATTTTAACAAATAGCAATGCATTGTAATACTGATGCATATGTCAAACATAAGGAACCTTCAATAAGCTTCACTATATCAATAAATCATCATATACCTCCAACAATAATTCATACAAGAATTTCTTTCTCTATAACCATGCCTTGAGCATTAGGAATATATATACACTTTTAATAATCTACATTATATGCCTCAGCTATTCAGTGGTTTAACTAGTAGGTCTAATAACCACCAGTTCATTGTATTTAGAACTACATCGAAAAAATAGATAAAAAGTTAACATTTATGCATTTATGGGTAATTATATCCTGGAAAATCAATAACATTTCAAAAATAATAATGGGTTAAATATATTCCTATATACAAAATTATGAAAAGACATATTGCACGGGGAAAAAATATTGAGTAACTACAGAAGGAAATTTGTTAGATATATATTCCTTTTAACACAATCATTCTTTTGATCGGGAATTTATACTACCAAAGTTAATTCTCTGTTATCTCAATATTACTATATTTTAAAGGATACACTATCAACAAATATAAATATTGAAATATGGAGGAAGGAACTTTGGTGGGTATATACTCTTTATTATAATCCTAGTTTCCATCAAGAGTTTACATAATCAAAGTTCCTTTCTCACTAACCTCTATATTTCTCTATTCACCTCATTGCTCGCTTCTATCCAAATTTAATCATATATCATAGTCCAAATCTTCAAATGATCCATTGTGTATAGATAAAAATATTGAGAAATTGGCCCTAGAATTTTAGTGGGTATATATTCCTTATCATAATCATAATTTTGTTCAAGAATTTACATAACCAAAGTTTCACTCCCATTATCTCAATATTTACCTATTTGCCTTTTGCTCGTTACTATACAATACTCATATTATGAGTTTTTGCATAAAATATGGATGGAAAAGATTCAAGGAAAAAATGCCAAAGAATGATTAAGGTTAATTCTTGTGCATTGTATGTAATGGATAGATATAATATTAAAGTAATAGATTAAAGAGCTTTGGAGGATCTCAATCAGTTTTTCCCTTACTTGTATATTTTACATTGGGTTAGATAATTAATATAGGTAATGTTTTAGTAAAAAATTAGGATTATAAATTTAATTATTATAGTTGGGAATGACAATACAAGGTTAAAAATATATGTCGTGTTTATTAGTGGGGCTTAAAAAAGTTGACACCTATATGCAATTCTTTAGTGCTTTGTCTGTCATTCATAAACATGGTTTATAGGCAGTTATCTTGAACTCCCTTCTCCCTTATAATTAATAAGGGGCCATACATTATCATTACCATTTGACATTGAAACATGGATCACACATGACATCATATTATAGCCTATTCAAAACATCATAACACGACCTATACATAAGTCCCGACCAAAATTTAAACTACAAAACTTTGACCATACAATCATGTAATTAATTATCTTTAAAAAACATTAATGCATATAGTTTCATTCTCAATCATGTATTAATTTGTGTACTTCACGTTTCTCTACAAGTTTTAAAAATATAACATAGTGGATTATATGGCCATGCACTAAACCATGTTAAAGAAAACCTTTTACAAATACAATTTTATGCATTGTTATCTACTAAATCATGCATTTCATCATTTATCACTAAATTTTCCCTTAAGATCATGGTTGATCGCACATTCATGTATTTATCTAAATTTTTCCAAAAAAAATATAATTGACATAACTTGTTGCAAGGTTGACCACTCAAACATGTATTTAACCATGTTAGACAAAACCTTTTCTTGACAAACTTTAGTAAACAACCATGTCCTAATCCATGTACCTCACATTAATGTTTGGTATTTTTACAACTTAGTCGTGGTCTTCCTATTTTATTCTGAAACTATAACTTTATTTTAAATATTTTTTGTATTTATTATTTATAACTAGTAGGTTTTATTTAAACTAGAAGTATTAAATTTACAACGTTCTAGTATAGTTTGTATTGAGCCATTGTATTACTTTCATCTAATCAATATTTTTCCAGTTAAAAGTGTATATCTTGCTTGTTTGTAAGGAATGCCAATGTTTTTAGACAAAGACATGATAATGGACAAATAGAGTACTAGTGTAGCTTGCAATAAGTTTTGGTATGATCTGTACTCAAATTTGATATTTCAATTTTAAAGTATACATAGGCAAGATTTGGAATGCGTGATCCTCTTTCTTATTCTTATTTTGAAACTCTAGTTCTCTATTTTTAGAAAAGCAATAAATAGACAAGTAGGTAAACAAAATAAATTGTTCCAATTATAAGTTGTAGAAATAAAGTTGTAGTTTTCATGTCAACAATAAATGACATGATTTTCTTTAATGGAGATTGAAGGAAGAAAAAAAAAGAATGTTAACAAAATAATGGATGAAACAAATATGTTGTAAAAAAAGCGATCGTTCTCTTCTTCAATTTTGAACAATTATATCAACGTCTTCCGTAGAGATGAAGTAAAGAATAAAAAATAAAGAATATGGAAATGAAGATCTAGAAGATGGAGGGAACTTTGCTTTTAGCATAATTTGCATATTTGCCATTACCAATTACAATATTCTTTATTATATTTTTGTCTTACTTGGCAAGGATGGTGATAGATGGCCACCAACAATTAACCTTAAAGTTATGTTTGATTAGACGTAAGGTTTTGTGTGGAATGGAATGAAATAATTTATAATGAAATGGAATGTAAATGGATATAATATTAGAAAATTGTTGTTTGGAAGGGAAAGAATGGTTCATAATGTAATATAGTGAGAAGTGTTCATAATGTAATATAATGAAATATTGTTTATCATTTTATATCTCATCCTAAACCCCCCAAATCAGAGGTAACTTATTTTTACTGTTTAGGATGGAATAGGATGTAATGTGAAACCCCCCTCCCCCCCTTTCATCATATTCCATTCTGTTCCATTATAAACCCTCATCTCAAACGATGATATAATATTTTATTCTATTAATAATCACTCAACCGAACATAGCCTAAAAAAATTTTCTTGCTGTTATTATGGTGGATAGTGAACTTATAAATGTGGAGATTGTGTTTTAGACTGAGAAATGTTTGTTAGAGCCTTCTTTCAATCTAGTTACTCTTTGACCCAAATTTTTATCCCTTTCAAAAATTCTATTTAGTATTTAATTATTTTTTTGAACTTTTTTCCAATAAAACTATTACTTATTATTACTATTGGAATAGATTATAATGAATTGTTAGAGGAATAGTGCTTTACTTATCATTCTTTGTATCTTTATGCTGTTAGCCTTAATTTGATTTTTACCGTGTGTTTAATATATAAGATTCATGTCTCCATGTTTTCTTTACAAAAAATTAATGGTGAGGTATAGTCATTTAATGGGCTGTGTGGGAGATAGCAGCGCTATCCAAAATATGAAACCATGTGCTCCCAGTGACAACAGAACTGAACTCCCTTTTTTAAAATACAATTCTCGTTGCTGTTACATTCCTAATGGTCTTCTCCATCTGAACTTCAAAGAAGAATATTTGTTAATCACCCTAGGGACAAGAGATGTGGAAGAAATCTGTAGTACTGTCACTAGTGGTTCCTCGATTAAGAGCATAGGGAAACTATTCAGTGTTTGATTGTCAATGAGAATGTTTTAGACATCATCATTAGCACTTGCCGACCTGTGCACCTTGCCGGCAACGCTGGATAGTCCTGTGCACCTTATTGTTCCTTATTATATTTTATCAGCCGAAAAATGTTACATAATCAAGGTATCATATTTCTTGAGCGTATAATCTTGTGAAGAAGCATCCAACTATAATGTTGCCGTTCATTAGGCTGCCCCAAGATTACTTCCCTCTTCTCTCCCAAGTATTTGTCATATATATTTCATTTTATCTACTTTACGCTGCACCAAATCTTACACACTCTTCACACTAGTCAACCAAAAACAACCACTAGTATGATCAAATTAATCTTACTTTTATTATTTTCTTTCTTCATATTTCCCTCTATAATGATATCACAGACTCAGACTCCTGGCCACCAAGGTGAGTGGCATCTTTTGCAAGAAAGCATTGGCATATCAGCCATGCATATGCAACTATTGCATAATAATAAGGTCGTCATCTATGATCGGACTGACTTTGGCCGCTCCAACCTCTCTCTCCCTGGTGGACAATGCCGATTTGATCCACACGACCAAGTACTAAAAGTGGACTGCACAGCACACTCCATCATCTATAACATTGCGGCCAATACATTTCAACCCTTAAAGGTCCAAACTGACACTTGGTGCTCCTCTGGGGCACTTCTACCAAATGGAACATTGGTCCAAACCGGTGGCTACAATGATGGTGATCATGTTTTGCGTACGTATACTCCATGTGACGACGACATTTGTGATTGGGTCGAATTCCGACAATATTTGTCTAGAAGAAGATGGTATGCGACTGATCAGATATTGCCCGATGGACGTATAATTATTGTGGGTGGTAGAGGTGAATTCAATTATGAGTTCTACCCCAATCATCCTCCCAATCGTTATTTTTTGCTTGAATTTTTGAGACATACTAACGATGAAAATGAAAATAACTTGTATCCCTTTCTCCATCTTTTACCTGACGGTAATCTATTCATTTTTGCTAATACAAGAGCAATATTGTTTGATTACAGTCTAAACCAGGTGATTAGAGAGTACCCTGAAATCCCTGGTGGTGATGCCCGTAACTATCCTAGTTCTGGATCATCTGTTTTACTTCCTTTAGATGAAAATGGTGATATCAATAGAGATGTTGAAGTAGTGGTTTGTGGGGGTGCTCCAAAAACTGCATTCCCATTAGCACGTCGGGGAATTTTGATAACTTCAAGTTCTACATGTGGGCGACTAAGGGTCAATGATCAAAAGCCTTTGTGGGTCATGGAAGGCATGCCAATACCTCGAGTAATGGGAGATATGCTTCTTCTTCCTACTGGTGATATTATTATAATCAATGGTGCTCAAAGGGGTACTGCAGGCTGGGAATTAGCGAGTGAACCAGTAACTGCACCGATCCTATATCGACCATTTGAGGTACAAAGCTGGCGCTACTCAGTCATGGCACCGTCAGCAAGGCCAAGAATGTATCATTCAACTGCAATCTTAATACCAGATGGTCGTGTTCTTGTTGGCGGTAGTAACCCTCATATCTACTATAACTTTACAGGGGTAGAGTTCCCAACTGACCTTAGTTTGGAGGCTTTTTCACCACCCTATTTATCGCTGGAATATTCTCCCATAAGGCCAAGAATTTTGGCCTTGAAGGAAAGAATAAAATATGGGGAAACACTTTTCGTGAAATTTAGTCTGCAAAATCTTTTGGCACAAAAGGCTGTATCAGTGAGAATAGTGGCTCCTCCTTTTACTACACATTCATTTTCCATGAATCACAGGATGGTGGTTCTGAGAATGGCTGGATTTGCATCTGAGACGTCGGATACTTACACTTCGAAAGTAGTTGGACCATCCACGATGAATATTGCACCCCCAGGTTACTACTTGTTGTTTGTAGTGCATGCTGGTATACCCAGTTATGGTGAGTGGGTCCATATAGAATAAATTTGTGGTCCTTGTAGTTAGTGCTACGTGACTCTATAATTGCTCTCCACATCACACGTAAAAAGATTACGGAGCTGCTCAGAATTTTTCATCGGCTGTTCCAATTTCCAAGCCCAGCTACGTTTTCTGAATAAGATCATAACGTTAGTTTTCAATAGTTTATCTGTAGAATAATGTGCTTTAAAATCTAAAAAAAAAAGATTTCCCACAAAAGTTATATAGAGTTTTATGACTATTCTTGATATTGTCATTGGAACAGGTTTAAAGATACTTCTGCCTTACATGAATTTGGCACATACAAATCTTCTCTTAGTAAATGTTTCTTAAAAGGATCAAAATCGAATAGACAACAAATAATTAACGACCTTGGCACCAAATAATATTAAAATTTTAGTTATTACTTTTATTGTTTTATGTTTAGTTGATGGTTAAGATTATAATTAGCAGTTTTGGTAATTATAATCCTGCAGTGCAAACACTGTGACATACAAGCAGTTTTGTTAAAGAGCTGCTTCATTGGAGCCTTTCCTCTAGCGAACTAACGAGTAGCGTGCCTGATATGGGTCGTCTCTAGATGCTCTAAAGTTTTCCCTCTCCACAAAGAGCGTTGAAAAAATCTACGCATTCCAATAGACAAGTCGGTATTGCTTTGTGCTGTAATTTCTATGTTAGTAAACTGATTTGGAGCTAATTAATCTGTTGTATCAATTGTTTATAGAGTAGCTCCTGACGAGTGCTTTTGTCTTGAAATGTTTTGAAATTCCTCTTGTCCCATGTAACTGTGATTGTCGAAGATAAAGCTATCCAAAAGCATTTGCTAGCAATGCTGTTTCTGTAGTTTAACAGTCGAGTTTGGATGCTATCCAGATTATCAATTTCAACAGCTTACGTGCATTTATTGTTCAGTTCCCTCTATATGTCTCTAATGTAGTGACAATTAAAGAATAAGAATAAGTGCTCACTAGTTTCCTCTGCTTCTCTATATAAATAGCACCAATTAGTGAGCTTTGTGTATTTGGCTATCCTATCGGTTGTTTTTAATATGCCTTTCATCGCAATCCATAGAGTGAATGTTGCTAGAGGGTTTTTTTTGAAAAAAGGAAAAGAAATGAATTAATAAATAATGGAAATTATATCCCCAAAAGGTAGTTCATGGGATAAACCCTCAACAATAGAGATAGCACATTGAAAATACCTACAAAATTCTATTTTGTAAGTAGTACACGGATTAGAGATTCAAAGAAAGGAGTAAAGAGGAACAAAAATCAATTTCAAGGTTCCTCAGTAAAATAATTTCTCGAATCCCATTGATAATCTCAATAATAAGTGCGCCTACGGTTTTGCATTTGGATTCAAACCTTCTTGCATTCATTTCTATCCAAATTCTTACACACATATTCCCATGGCCAGTAAGCAGACAAATTTGTCAGTCTTAGGAAAAGCTTGAGTAGCTAGCCAAAGAACAATGATGGAGATAGAATTATTAGAACCAATCCGTAAGCACTTTAGTTTCACCTGTTCCCAAATGCATTTCAAAACTAAACATATGAAGAATAGGTGATCTCTAGTTTCATCATGTGTATAACATAAAGCACATCTTCTACTTATGTCAAGGTAAGAAAGTCTATCCACAGGTTTAAGCCAAATTTTAATAATAAACCATAGGAGAAATGATGCCTTAGGCAGATAACTTTGTGCCAAATGTATCTACTCCAGTCAACTTTTGGATTCCTCACTCTGAGCATATCCATAGTGGTATTGTTTGATATTTTGAAAGTTAAAAGATCCGTACAATAAAATGTATCCTCCCTAGATGAATTTGGAGACTATTGTGGTTGTAGTAGACTAAGCTAAGCAGGAACCCTCCAAGAGTTACCATCAATGAATATACTAAGCTTAGTATGTAGAGGGAAGAGAGGGATCATTGATGAGGCTAGATGGTGGATAAAAGGTCCTTGGCCTAACCAATTGTCAAACCATAAAGGGGTAAGTAACTCATTGCCAACTTTTCACTTGACATCATCTCAAACTAAGTTCCTCAAATGCAATAACCGATTCAAGAAGTAAGAGTTTGAAGATAACTAGACCAGGTGGCTTTAGTCCATGACAATTTGGTGAGACTTTTAAAAAGTAACTTCTTATAAGAGGAATTCAAATATTTACCATCATACGAGTGTCTCCAAATGTATTTGTCAGATTCTGCATTACAATAATGACTTTAAGAGTAATAGAGGGAAAATGTGAACAATCTATTACCTAGATACTCCTGTTCTTGATGAAGTACCCATGTATCCATTTGCACCATAGAGATTGATTGTCCTTCAATAGTCTGCAAAGTGTTTTTGTGAGCAAGACTGAGTTCATAGTTTTAGTGGAACAAATTCCAAAACTATCTTGATCCTTAGGTGTGTAGATATCTTTCCATTTCACCATAGTTTTGTGGATTTTCTCTTTATTGCTAGTCCATAAGAATTTACTGAACATACTATTAATGGCTTTCAAGATTGAACATGGAAAAGCGAAGTAGGCAGCCCAATAATTATTGATGGAGTTGAGAATTGAGTTAATGAGTTGTATTCTCCCTTCTTATGAAAGATGTTTGGAACTCCAAACTGAAATTTTGGCTTGTATTCTATCAAGCAGTTTAGTGTAATCCCTTGCTTTTAATGTTTTTGGAGAGATAGGGATGCCTAAGTATTCTATTGGGAATTCTTGTGATTGAAAATTAGTTAAGCTTGAAATAAATTGTTAAAGATTCGAGGCACTTTTAGATAGAACTATACTACTTGGGGAACATTTTGCTCGTAGTTCTAAGACTTTGTGGAACATCTTCGGAGCTTTAATTAAGGTGGAAATATATTTGGCATCAACTTTTGAGAGTATAATCAAATCATTTGCAAAACAAAGATTGGTTAGTTTAAATTTACCACAATTTGACTAATATTTAAATTCCTGCGTCCTTGCCACTACATTCTCAATGATCTTATGGAGAGTTTGCAAAACTAGGGAAAAGTTGTATGGAGATAAAGGATCTCCTTGACTGATCTCTTTGCTAATTTAGAAAAACCTAGTAGGTTGTCCATTTACCAAGATGATATATGAAGAAGTCATCATGCATTGTTCAATCCACCTTATGAAAATTCCTAGAAATTCCATAGCCTGTAAAATATTTATGATGAAACTCCAATCAACATTGCCATATGCTTTCCTCAGATCAATTTTAATACCACAATTGGGTTTGTTTTTCCTCTTAGAGTGATTGGTAATGAGTTCTTGAAGTATCATAATATTATCACCAATTATTCTTCAAGGTATACATACACCTTGAGTGTAGCTGATGTGCTTACGAAGAACTCTTTTAAGCCTTTGAGCTATGAGCTTGGAAATGTTTTCTTTACAAGGAATTGTAACAAGTAAATGGTTTGAAATTAGCAAAGCTATTCAACTTACTATTCATTGGAACAAGAGTGATAAAAGTCTTATTGATCTCTTTAAGAAGTGTATCTTTACTAAAGAATTCCATAACAACTTTTGAAGCCATGTTACCAGCGAGAGACAAAGTTTCCTTGAAAAACTTGACATTAAAGACATCAGGTCCAGAGGCTTTATGAGGATGGAGAGATGTGATTGTATCTTTGATTTCCAATAGTGAAATAGATTTGGCCAATTAAGTTACATCTTTTAATGAAATAGAGTCTTTTAGAATTTTCTTGAGAAAGTGCTTAGAAGATTGCGCATCTATAGGTTGGCTTATAAGCTCACTGAAGTATTCATAAGCTCTTTGCATAAGTTGCATTTGAGAATCAAGAACAATATAATTCTGTTTCTAGCCTTTCTTGAAACTATGGCCTTGTGAAATAGAAAAGTGTTTCTATCTCCATGTTTCATCCATTCCACTCTTACTCCTTGTTTGGATAGGGAATAATCAAATAGCATTGCTTGAGAGTAGCTGTGTAATGCTTCCCTTTCCCTTGCTTCAATTCTCTAATTCCCAAGTTTGGTTTATTGAAGTTGTTGTATAACTTCCAACTCCCCTCATGCTTTGTTGACAAAGTTGTGTGTGTTGCCAATATTAGCACTATAACATATCTTCATTTCCTACTTGATTAGTTCTAACTTCTTTGAAAAGATAAAATGCTTAGATCCTTGAATGTCATACCTCAATGCAATCCATAAGCCTTCCTAAAAGCTACCTAGTTGCATTAGGAACTACATCAAGAAATCATCCAATTTATATCATTGTGGAGATCTATTAGGAATTTTGATGGAATGAAAGAAAATCTCTCGGTTTTTCTTGACGGAAGAAAAGATATCTTCATTATTAAATGATGAAGTAATAATTTAATAAGTGACCTTATCTTTCTCATTTACCAATTGTCATATGCGTATGAAAAGAGCCACAAAAATGTAGGAAATGGATATCGTAGATTTGATATAATGGAAAAAGAGTTGTAACCTTAAAAAACCGAAGTTTAGTTTTTATTTTAACAGCTAACCTTACCTTTGTTATATAGTATCAGTCCTCTACCCACTACAAGAAAAATTAGCTTCAGCAACTATTATTAATGGTTGCTAAAAGTAAGAAAATGGTCGTTAAAAGTTATAGCAACCAAAATTGGGTTGGTCACAGGTGGTCACTATAGGGTTGTTACTAAAAGTGCTTAGTGACGAGTTATTACGTTGGTCGTTAAAAATGCATTATTAACAACCATTTGAAATTGGTCACTAAAGGTAAAATTATTAGCGACCAAATTTATACTTGCTAATGTAAAATTTCATGGTCGCTGTAATGTTAGAATGGTTGCTATAGTT